>JAHWFP010029441.1:133484-175552 GCA_023313725.1 Lithobius niger
TCTACGATTTCGACTCGCAGCCGATTGAGATAGCTCTATTGGCTGTGAGAGCGCGAGCGTCTGACGGCCTTAGCTGGCCACTACAACTGTCGGCAAGCTAAAGCCGTCGGACGCTTGAGCTCCTCGGTCAATACAGCTATCTCAATCGGCTGCGAGTCGATATCGAAAAGTGACATCTGTCGGCATTAATTTCTGCGCGTTCCAGAAAAACAATAGCTGTCTCCTTATCGTGTTTTGGTGATGCAGTTATTAAATTGTTGTATCGGACGTACGTAACGTATTCTTACCGCAGTTCTTGTGTTTAGTTATTGTGTAAGTGATCCAAAAGTAAAGCATGCATGTCAAAATGGATGTAATTGCCCTTTAAAGCAACAACTTGCTCCAGTTTTTCAAAAATGGAGCTCGAAAGATGAAAAAAACGTCAAAATCTTTTACTCAGTGTTGTCCAAAACAACTTGAGTTATTATTTATTAGAGAAAAGCTTTCAAATATGAAATCGACATACGATCCGTTTGTCGATTCTGGGTATCTTAGATAATTTTTGCCCTCATTTCGTGAACTTTAGGTCACTCTTGTCCTTTAATTTGGGCCTTGTAGGCTCTTATCGTCAAATTTTGGACCTTCAAAATTTAATGAAAATGCGTATGTAGAAGTTGTTGCATTAATAAAAAAAAAAGGATCTCAAATCGTAGTGGCGATAGGTTAACAGGAAAAAGGACTGCACCAAATCAAACAGCCAACTCAATTTTTCTAACTCAGTTTTTAATTTCGTCAGCTGTACTCGATTTTCATGAAGTGCGAATTTAGTTCACGTTCTGTTTTAAATAAAACCGTGGCAGTATGGGCAGCAGACGAACTAGTAAATCAAATTTGTGAGATGATTTGATATTACGATTTCAGTCAGCAAAAACTTAGTTTTGTTTTATGCATATTTTGTTGACGTTTCTGCTTTACCTAAGAAACTTTTTAAATCCTGGCAGTGATGTTGTGTTTTGGAATATATATTAAAATATCAGTTTGGAGTTGCTGTGCTTACTGAAATCCCCTGCCTCCTTCCCCCCTCTGGGCACCACTGTCTAATAGAAGGAGGGCTATAGGTAGTAAAGTAGCCCACTCAATTTTTAGTTTTGCCAACTGTGTTCGATTTTCGCGAAGTTGATTCTCATCACGACTTCAAACGATGGCGACAGACTTGGCGAGGATACAGTTTAATGCATATTTTATTGTTATTTTGTACATCATCGACAGAATAGCAAACAAAACGGCCAAGTCAATTTTCAATTTTGCCAACAACTACGCAAATTTTCGCGGACCTCTCCTTTTTTGCCGCGGCACAACCAACAATCGCGTGGATGTGAGGAGAGCTGCAGGGAAGCGATAAGAAACTGTAATGGGCAGCGTTTCAGTAACTCGCATGCTAAACAGAAGTGTTAGGGCACGTTTACGTAACCACTCGCTTTTGCATTCTCGCAGCTAGAAGCTAGAAATCACCTCAAATTCCAACATGGCGGCGGTTTTATGTCTGCCGCCTCGCAACGAAAACAGCAAATAACGTGAATTCAGAAGCGTTTGGGAAAATTGTTTCGTCGTGAAGAATTCTTTATATTATTGGCACGGATTATAAGACTGCAAGTGTTTACTCGACGATGTCGGATTTAGCTAATTCAGGTAGCGTTGTTACCATGGCAACAACACCTTTGCCATCGCGATTGAGTTCTAGCTGCGAGAATGCAAAGGCGAGTCGGTGCATAAACGCGCCCTTAAACTCTGCGACGCCAGTTCGAAATAGCATTACAAGTGTTACGGCCTCGCGGTTAGACACGAAAACTAATAAAAAAAATTAAAAAAAGCATCCGGAATGGCTCGACCAATTGAGAAAGTGGTCCTTTTAGGACGAAGAACCAGGAAATTTCTGGCTTAGACCACGTTTCAAATTTTAGGTTGGTTGTAGTTTTTTTCTGAAACTCTGGCAGAAGAGGAGGAGGAAGAAGCACTTTAGATCGTAATTTTTTCAGCTAGAAATTGACTAAAAAATTTCAAGAAAATCAATGTTTCATCCCCTGTTCTTTTCTGCACCAAGATTAACTAAAAGCTTCACACAAAACAAACCAAAATCACATACGTGAATGATCGCATAAACGCTGAATTTTCCGTCGTGGGGTTAGGCCTAAGCACCTTCCCAGGGAAGAAGTAAGATTCTAATTTATTACGGGCCCCCCCCTCCCTTTTTTTCATCGAATTAATTTTAACACCCCGTGGGGCGTACAATAGGTGATTTACGGTATAATTGTTTTTGCTACTAAATTGTTTTTGCTATAGGTAGTAAAATAGCTCACTCAATTTTTAGTTTTGCCAACTGTTTACGATTTTCGTGAAATTAATTCTCATCACGACTTCAAACGACTACAGACTTAGCGAGGATACAGTTTAATGCATATTTTATTGTTGTTTTGGACATCATCGACAGAATAGCAAACAAAACTGCCAAGTCAATTTTGCCAATTTTCTATTTTACTGTGCGTTATTGCTACTCCAACTGTTTTTTTTTCTACAACAATTTGCTACTGCGGGCCTCGTTTAGCTCTTGTGGCGCGAGCCTAAGGGCGCGTTTAGCTTTGCATTCTCGCAGCTAGAACTTGGGGCGTGTTTATGCAACAAGGTTTTCTCGCTCGCCGAACGCTATTTGCTAGTAAGTCGTTATTTATTTACCCTTAGTTTTCAGATTCAACTAAATGAATGTGGTAATACATAACAAATTTTAAATGTAAAGGTTTAAAGGGTTTAACGAGGGTTAACCACTCCTGATCATTTGCCCGAAGCCCAAAGGCCCCATGTCTGCAACTGCCAGATTCCCAGGTGGTCCAATCCAGCCCAATGCTGCTTAACTTCAGGGATCTGACGAGAACCGGTGTTTCCAGCACTGCAAGGCCGCAGATTTCAAATGTATTATACATAACAAAAAGGGTAAAAACAGAGTGCAACAGTAATTTTAAACATTGCTACAACATTGTTGATATTTCGCGCTGTTTCCAAAATTTGCTATTCTGGCTCAGAACAGCTTCTAGCAGCGATCAAACAAACGACGGTAGAAAATAGCTGCTCGCAGCGAGAATTCAAAATCCAATATGGCGTCTGTTTCTGGGTTACCGAATTGGAGACGAACCATTGAATGTCGACGTACAGAAAACAGTCCGTCGTCTTGTACTGCAGTAAAAATTGTTTTCTTTTTGTCATGTATCGACGCTGTCATGTTGTACGTATCGTACGTCGTGTTATGAGGCACGAGGAGGTCTCTGTCTGCGTTGTTACCATTGTTACAACGTTCGAAAGCCGCAATCTCTGGTAAAGGCGAGAAGCAGCCAGAAGATTTAAGGTGCGTTAAAATGTTGCAAGCATCGTACGCCGTGTCACGAGGCACGAGGAGAAGATTTGCGTCTGCTTCGTTGACAGTTATACGTATAGACAACTCGAAAGCCGCATACTCCGGTGAAGGCAAGAAGCGGCCATCAGATTTAGTATTGATCAAGTAAAAGCTAGCGAGCGAGAAAACTGTCGTTGCGAAAACGAACCCTTAGGGCACGTTTATGCAACCACTCGCTTTTGCATTCTCACAGCTAGAAGCAAGAAATCACCTAAAATTCCAACATGGCTGCGGTTTTATGTCTTCCGCCTTGCAACGAAAACAGCAAATTACGTGAGTTCAGAAGTGTTTGGTAAAATTGTTTCGTCATAAGGAATTCTTTATATTATTAGCACGGATTATAAAACTGCAAGTATTTAATCAAACGATGTCGGATTTAGCTAATCCATTTAGCGTTGTTACCATGGCAATGAAACCTTTGCCATCACGATTGAGTTCTAGCTGCGAGAATGCAAAGGCCGCGCCCTTAGTATTAACCAACTAAAAGCTAGTAGCGAGAAAATTGTTGTTGCGTAAACCCGCCCTTAATCACGGTGGCAAAGGTTTGGTTGCCATGGTCACAGCGCCACCTGGATTAGCCTAATTCAACATCGTTTGAGTAAACGCTTGCAGTCCTACATCTGTAGCAACAAGACAAAATAATTACTCCTGACGAAATAATTTTCCCAGTCCCTTCTAAACTCGCATTAACGTTTTCGCTGCGAGCCTGAAGAGCGAAATCCGCCGCTATGTTGGAATTTCAGATGATTTCTAGCTTCTAGCAGCGAGAATACAAAGGCGAGTCGTTGGCCTAAACGCGCCTTAATCCTCTTTCAAGTGGTATGTAATCTCAGCTGAATAAACCTACGTACTTACATTATTGACGTGATTAGGCGACGCGATGTTTGTTAAGATTAACGGAACACACTATCCAAACGAAATACGTATCGATATTTCTCTATGCATATGTAGAACCGTTATTATATATAAGGAAATTATCTGGATATAGCAACCCCTTCCAAGCGTATAGGCTACGCGAGGCCCTGGCCGCAACTATCGCTAAAGCCCCGTGTAGGCTTGCGATATCCAGTTGACTTTATAATCTGATACAGCTACAAGATTTTATTGCGAGGGGGTCGCCAAAGCTAGAAATTTAGTATACCCAAGATTTAGATTTAGAAATCCGTTGTAAATCTTGTATAAATCTTGTAAAAAAGTTGGCTAAAGTAAATTTGGTTGTGACGATCTGTACCGTCTGCATTGTTACATCGGGTTTATTGTTGTCTTATTGTTTATACGTTGCAAAGCCGCTGGTAAACCACAACTGTTTTGTGGTAGACAGCAATGGCTTGCTAGTTGAATTGTATATTAGGAGGTGAAACTTAGGTTAAACCTTTATGGTTTATGCCTAGGCCTCTTGGATAAATAAACGTTCAATCGTGATGTTGTGACTACAAATCTGAGTCTCCGTGAATGTTGCTTTCCTGGTTTGCACCTTGAACCCCACATTGGTGTAAGTCATTTAAATATTGCTTAAATCTTTTGAAACATTAAAATCCCATCAGCAAATGTACATGTAAATCTTCAAATTTGTAATCCTGCAAAACCTTATGTAAATCTTTAAATCTTCTGCAAATCCGTGTAAATCTCGGAAAACTTCACGTAAATCATTAAATCTTTAGTAAAGCTTTCAATTTCAGTAAATCTGCAAATTTTCATGTAAATTTTCAAATCTTCAAATCTGTGTAAATAATGTGTAAATCTTTACGTAAATCTTCTGCAAATCCGTGTAAATCTTGCAAAACTTCACGTAAATCGTTAAATCTTACCTAAATCTTTTGAAAAATTCTTTAAATCCCAGCAAATCCGTAAATCCGTTGGAAGATTTACAGAATTACAAATCTCGGACACTTTTCCGTCTTTGTCAAACCCCTCGCTATATTCCTTCACTGATATGAAGCCGTTTTAAAAGGTTTCCCCTTTTCTTTCACCCGTATATCAGATCAGCCCAACTTCTTCACACTACCACCATCACCACTTGCGCCGGGGGCCGAGACGCAGGCCTCCACCAAGTTTCATGGTGCCCACACTGCTGGTTTGGAAGCTGTCACCCTCTGAAGGGGTTACTCGTAACCCTCGCAAATTAGCAATGCTATTCTTAAATTCTTAATGGCCGCGAGGTTTATCGACCACCAAAATTAAGTGAAAAATTTGAGTTCGTTGTTCATGTAAAATTTTAGTTACGGTTCTGCATTGATTTTCTGTTTTTTTTTTTTTTAGCTCGTTGTGTACGTTTTATGGAGGTTGGAACTTTCTCCTTTTACGGCTTATAATACTATTCGCTGTGCGTAAAGCCGCCAACATCTATACGTGACAACATTTTCCAACGCCGTCTTTTCATCCCCTTATCAATAATTTTATTGACAACGAACATGTTATTTCATTTTATGTGTGCAACGAGATTCTCTTCCGTTGAAATTGGATACGCTCTGAAAATCAATCCAATATTTTTTCCTGCTAAATTCTTTTATTTATTTTCTTTATTTCAGTTTGGTTTTAGTTCGGGTAAACTAAAGTGGATCAACACGACGATCCACTTCTTACTCAAGTTTCACTTTCATAGATTTTTTCGAGTTGGTAGTTTTATTTTTACGAGACCAGAGTGTATACTAAACTATAAATGAGTTAATAGCAGCAAGTAATTAACTGAGCAAAAAAAGGCTTCGCCGTTTAGAAAAAAAACATTAGAGCTCGTATCCCCATACTCACAGCCCTGAAGGTACACGACTAAAAAACGGATTAAGAGTTCACTCGAACGCAACGAACTATAACTTGTGTTCATTTTGTGTATGCATTTTGATCTTTCAATTTTGTAGCGTTTTGCTGTTTATGGCGTCTGTGTGTGTTTGTGGGTTTATGTTTTGCGAATTGGAGTACAAATTATAGTTCGTTGCGCTCGAGTGAACTCTAATCCGTTTTTATTAGTGTACCTTCAAGGCTGTGAGTATGGGGATACGAGCTCTAATGTTTTTTTTTTCTAAACGGCGAAGCCGTTTTTTGCTCAGTTAATTTGTTGGCTTTTTTCGCTTCCATTTTATATGTGTCCACTGTCCGCCGATTTTTGTTTTCGAAAAAACGGAACATTAGAAATGGATACTTATGTTGTTTTGGTTCCGCCGAAGGTTTGTCCCATGATTATTATTTGATGGCAACACATTAACGTATTTCTGGGTTTAGCATGCGTCATCTCGATGAGTAGTTGATTCTGGATTGTTTCAGTATCGTGGCAACAATCGCGGAAACAATTCAACTGGCTTCCCGAAGCCCGCATTGAAAAAGTAAATAAGTCACTCAGTCATGTCGGCCGCCCAATTTTGGGCCTCAAAATTAAAGACTTCGCACCCTACGGTTGAAAACTTGAAGATTTAAGGAAAAATCAAGACCATTTAATTTTGGTTCTCCGCAACGAGTGACAATTTTTTCGCTTACTAGCTTTTACTTGGTCAATAGTAAATCTGCTGGTTGCTTCTCGCCTTTGTCGGAGAATGCGGCTTTCGAGTTGTGTATACGTAGTAACCATGGCAACAACGCAGACGCTAATTTTCTCCTCGTGCCTCGCGACACGACGTACGATGCTTGCAACATGACAGCGTCGATTTATGACAACAAAAAACAATTTTTACTGCAGTACACGACGACGGACAGATTCCTGAATACCGGCATTCGAAGGTTTGTCTTCGAATCGCTAACTCCGAAATGGACGCCATGTTGGATTTTGAATTCTCGCTGCGAGTAGCTATTTATTCTACCGTCGTTTGATCACTGCTAGAAGCTGTTGTTTTCAGCGAGAATAGCAAATTTTGGAAATGGCGTGAAATGGCAACAAATGTTGTAGCAATGTTTAAAATGACTGTTGCACTTTGTTCTTTGTCCGTGTTGTTATTTATAATACATTTAATTTGTCGATTACCGCAATCATTTAATAGAAACGGGAAATTAATCGTAAATAAATAACGGTTGCCAAGCAAATAGCTTTTGGCGAGCGAGAAGGTCTCGTTGTGTAAACGAGCCCTAAGGGTGCGTTGACTCGCCTCTGCATTCTCGCAGCTAGAACTCAATCGCGGTGGCAAAGGTGACATTGCCATGGTAACAACGCTACATGGATTAGCTAAATCCGACATCGTTTGAGTAAATACTTGCAATCTTATAATCCGTGCCAATAATATAAAGAATTCCTCCTGACGAAACAATTTTCCCAAACGCTTCTGAACTCACGTTATTTGCTGTTTTCGTTGCGAGGCGGCAGACATAAAACCGCCGCCATGTTGGAATTTGAGGTGATTTCTAGCTTCTAGCTGCGAGAATGCAAAAGCGAGTGGTTGCATAAACGTGCCCTTACTCCCGTATGAGTAGGCATACAAACAAACTGAACGTTTTGAGTGATGTACATGAAAGACAGGTGTGCCGAGAAATGTATTGAACGAACTGTGAGCAACAATTGCATTTAGTTTCCACCGAAATAGTCAGTACATCGATTTTGTGGTGCCGTGGTGTTCGCAGAACTAGGCGAAGCAAGGTGAAAAAGAAAATTTCTGGCTTATATCATGTTTAAGATTCTAGGTAGCTGCATAGTTTTTTTTTTCTGAAATGGTGGTAGAATAAGAAAAAAAAAGTGACCCATTTTCAAACTTACGTGTGGCTCCATACTTTTCTACTCTTGCACAGAATTGCATAATTTTTGGTGTAAATATACTGTCCATAGCTACCATTTGGCCAATTTAAAGTGATTAAAATAGGAACAGACATATTCCGCCGGATTGCGGAGATCATTCAACCATATGGATACTCGGCAACTTAACTGTACACTAGTTTCTTTTATACATTGTTACCAGGACCAGGAGTGGTTAACGCTCGTTAAACCCTTTTTTATACATTGTTGTTGATAACATGTCATTGGGGCGCATAGCGACAGGCTGGGGCCTCAATAAAATCAAATTATAGTTCATTGATAACAATGTCATTGATCACCAAGTTCTCAAATTTTCGGGTCCCATTGTTATGGTTACCCCCAACCCCCACGACATGTAGTAGCGGCCCTGCGCCTAAACCTTGTCTTTTGTGCAGAAATGAACTTTACACGTATATAATTCTAATCTGTTATAATAAATTTTATTATTATTACTATGTTTTTTTTTAACCTTGTGCGTTCCATGCAAGTCAAGGCTACGATCTTATTTATTTATTTATTATTTAGCTTTGCTACCGTCGCTTGGATTGGATAGTTTTTTTTTTTTTTGGCCGTTCCGTAAGATTGGTAATTTTCCCAGCCGCTTCGTAGAACGGATAACCGAGCTGCGCATGTTGGTGTTTTAAAGGGTTAATAAACCCTGTTCTGCCATGTAAATAGACCATGCTTTTATCTTTTTTCCCATTTTTCCAGAATCGCACATTTATAAGTTTATTGTCTTTGGACATTTGGCGTAGCCTTGCTTGTTATGTTTCGTCATTGCGTGCCTTGGCTTTTTGCCCTATTTTTGCTGGAACGCAACAACATATCAGTTGAATTTGAAATTATTGTCCTTCTCGGACGACCCGGCGGCGCCTTCTCTTCAAATTGTCATCCCGTTCCTCTCCCCCTTTCATGAAGCCAATTGGTGCGGTCCTGGTTTCCCGGGCACAGGATGGCAGAGAGAGGCTCACTGTGCGGTAGTCGCAAGGCACTCCAACGCCTGAAAGAAGTAATCTCGTGTATACAAAAGTAGATTGCTTTGATAAATATGGTAAGCAGTACGTGGAAAAGACGCCCACGAAAGTGGCTTGACTAACAGTATTTCGTTTTTACAATTAATTATAATAAATCACTAGATAAATTACAAAGCAGACAATCAGGATTAAAGATCTTGTAAGAATACGAGAAAAAGATTAAAGAAAAAAGCTTCCCCGACTGAGACTCCCTTCCCCGAGACCTTCCAAGAAGTTTACTAGATAAAGAATAACTGAACAAAACAAAAAAAAACCGAGAAAAAAAACATTGGAGCTCGTATCCCCACACCTACAGCTGTGAAAGTACACTCATAAAAACGGATTAGAGTTCCCTCGAACGCAACGAACTATAATTTGAACTCCAATTCCAGACTACAAGTACTGTTTTTACTCAATGGTTATGCCAGAAAGTGAACGCAGTTTGTGTTTGAAGTGTATAAATAGCAGACTCCTACCTAGTTAAGGCAATATTTTGCCTGTGTTTGTGTTGGAAGGTTTCTGTTTTAGTTCTAGTTCTTGTGAGTACTAATTACGCGTTCATTTTGTGTACTTATTTTTATCTTTCAATTTTTTTAGGCGTTTTGGTGTTTATGGCGTCTGTTTTGTACACGTTGCGTGCGCATGGAGGGTGGCATGCCATAATCCTTGTTCCCTGTAATGGTAGTTCAAATTATAGTTCGTTGCGTTCGACTGAACTCTAATCCGTTTTTATTTGTGTACTTTCACAGCTGTGAGTGTGGGGATACAAGCTCTAATGCTCTTTTTTCTAGATAAAGAATAAATCACAAGGTAAAGGATTAATGAAGCAGACAGTCTGCATTAAAGCTTGGCCTTGTGAGAACACAATTACTAGCCGTGCTCTCTACCAACTGTGGTATGGGTTTAGATCCCTGATAATAGGCTCCAGCCGAGATCAGAAACTGTATGATCTTTCTCAGAAATGGACTTGCTTTCACCTTTTGCACTGTGAATCATAATCTCCAAAATACTCGCATTAATTTCCAACGTGGACCCAAGAAACACGTTGCTTTCTTTCGCTCAGGCCACCACTGAGACAGGCTGAACAGGTTCTAAGCTCTGTTGGAGCTTGTATCCAGGAATCTACAACTGATAGAGCACCGGCTAATAAAGAAAGTCCGGACAACTGTATTTTCTTTATCAAGCAACAAAGGCTTAGGTTTGACCCCAATTTTTGATCCCAACAATGAAAAACCTTGCTGTTGTTTTTCTTTTTCTTCTTAGGACGGTTTTTTTCTGTCCCGTCTACCCCTCGTTTTAGTGAACGGGTTATCTGCATTCTTGTTCTGTGTGATGAAGTATTCTCCACCCAGAACAAGAATTTTTTTGTTGCTTTTGTGGCAGTTTACTTGCCTGGCTGGCTGACTTCCTCTCTGATAGAACACAATGTGTTGTTGTTGGTGGTACCAAATCTGATGTCAGAATAGTGCTGAGTGGTGTTTCACGGACTAGTGCATGGAGGCCACCATTTTTATCCTCTTTCTAAATGATTTAAAATCAGCTCTGATGTCTTTAGATAAATTTGCAGACGGCATTGAGATGCACAGGGAATCATAGACGATGCTTCTTATTTTGACATATCATTGGCAGCTGATAAACTTTTCAATTGGTCTTGCATGTGGCAATTGCCCATTGCTCCAAAGAAATGTAATGTGTTCCCTCTTGGTAAACGAAAATTTAAATAAATACGATTGTTCTGTCCCCCCTGGTTCAGTTTTAACCCACAACAATACGGTTCAAAATCTCGGTGTGTGGTTAATCTTTAGATGTGAAGGATAGAACCCATTGTGACCATGTAGTAAGGATAGAATACCAGCTTGCGACTTGGATTAAAAAGTCCTTTACCTCTGGAGTTACTGACACACTGATGAGACTGTGGGATTTTAAGGTTATGTGAGGCCCATCCTTGAATATGCAAGCACAGTTTGGTCTCTGCATTTGATGGGCGATTAGTAAACCATTTAGAATCTGTACAGCGGCATTTTACCAAGTCGCTACGGGGTCTCAGGAATTTTTTTTAAGCCAAGCGGCTTTCTTAACTAAATTAGACTCTTGAGCTACGTCGTTTTAATGATAATCTTAATTTAATTTACGCTTTACTACATGGTACCGTACATTTTGACTATTGCAGGTTTTTCGAACTTCGAGTCGATAAACGCATCCGTGGCTACGCATGCACGTCACGTCAAGACACACGCCAGTGTGTTTCCATCAAGTAATAGACATGGGGCAAAGCATGGATGGAACATGGACATAACTAAGAATTTTTAATGCTCCATTTATTTACAACGAAGTTGAGCGGAGAAGGGACGCACACGTGATAATCCACGCCGTACCAATGACAATAAAAAGGAAGCGTAAAAATCCAACACATTAACTGAACAAATGGCTTCGCCGTTTAGAACAAAAGCAATAGAGCTCGCATCCCCCTGGAACTCACAACTGTGAAGGTACGCAAACAAAAAACAGATTAGGTTCACAAAACGAAACTAACTATAATTTGAACTCCAAACGGTTGAATATTTCGTTCATTAAATATACACAGACAACATACAAACATAAAAATAAACATACAAAATACAAGCATAAACATGCACAAGAACCAAAACTTAAACTCACAACCACTTACAAAACAACCGCCGTAAACAACAAAACGCCTACAAAATTGAAAAATAAAAAAATACACAAACAAAATGAACACATAATCACTTACACGAAACAGAACTAAAACAAAATCCGACAGACACAATACACTACTTTCGAACAGAAATTGCGTTCACTTTCTGACATTACCAGTGAGTAAAAAAAATAGTTGTTCCGTGGAATTGGAAGTTCAAATTGTAGTTTGTTTCGTTCCAGTGAAGTATAATCCGTCTTTTTTATTTTTTTTATTTGTGCAATTTCACAGCTGGGAGTTCCATGGTGATACGAGCTCTAATGATTTTTTTTTTCTGTTCAGGTAATAGGTGTGATTTAATTCGAACGAGATTCGACTTGTTCAGCAGTAAGCAAATCACGCATTGAATATGATAGGTTACCTTTTCTTGGTCGTTTTCAGCTGCATGATCATGCGCAAGGAGAACCAAGTTACCATCTGGTGAACCTTGCCGTTATCGGCTCTTGTGAAAATCGGGCCAGCAGTAGCAGCGCGGGTAGCTTCCCTGCCCGTCAGGCAACCAACCTCGAACGTTCACCGACGAGTGGCGCCTGCAAGCGAGTTTAGCGACTGGCGCTTGTCGAGCAGCCAGAACGGATCTGCTGCTGCAGAGCGAGCGATAGGGAAAGCAGTGCAGACAGGCCCCAAAAATACTCACTCGCCGATCCCCTGCCCCTCCATCTTGTGCTGGCTGGCTGGCTGCAAGCAACGGTTTCCTGGCGGCGGCGGATATATACGATCATCACAACGCCGCAACCCCCAACAGTCTGAAATTTTTTTTTTTACAAAAAACAAAAAACCAACCGCTGCAAGATCGTTCGTGCGTGTACAGTTTGCTACTGGGATTTCGCGATTTGTTAATCGGATCTCGGTTTTGCTGAAGGGGGAATTTTACACCGACCAGATCGAAAACTCCCATCCCCTCTCGCTGGATTATTAACCGTCCCTGTGCGATTTTTCCCTTTGCCACGAGCGCACACCCGTGAATGAGCGAGCCGGCGAAACGAACAGGCCGGGTTTGTGTGTCTTCATCTTCGGCGACGACGACGACGCAAATCGCAAAATTTGGCCGCTGCTGCCGGAGCCGTTGTCCGCTGCTGCAGAATTCTGCGCTTCGCCAGGTACGTAATTATATAAAAGATCACGATTTTGTTTAAATTTTTTTTTTAGAATTTCGATCCTTCGTAAACCTTTCTCCCCCTTCCGTACCGAACCCCCCCAAAGCTTCGTCGATCGCAAGAATTCCGCAAATTTTTCGAGAATGCTTCGTCTTCGTCTCCGTTCCGTTTCGTTTGAGTTTGGGATGGGTATGTATGTCGTCATGACGGGAGAACGCAGCGCTTGTAAACCAGAGCAGTTAGGCCTATATCGTTGCACAATCGCGCAATCGCTTTTCGGCTCACTACAACGAAACCCATCACATCGTGGTTGGAAAACGATACACCCATTTTTACGTGCCTAAGCATCAGATTTTTACGTGCATGCGAAAGGTTTCATGTTCGTTGCTCCCGTCGTAACGCATTTCTCCTTACATTTTTTTTTTACGTTTAGAGAATTCTCTGCAGTCTTTCGTGTAAAAAAAAAACCCCAAAAAAAACGTATTTCCCCTCCCTCTCGTTTTAATTAGGTTTCTGTGTCGTGTTGGGTCTGTGACGGCCTTGGCTTGTAAAAACGAAACAATTTTAAATTACAGTGAAGTGGATGTAATGCGTTAAGCCTATTTGACACGGCAATAAGCCTAATCCGGTCGAACACAATTTCTGTTTTCCTGATTCGGCGCTATCACCAATAGTTTTCGTGACCTTTCGTGCTGAGAAGAAAAATTTATGGAACCAAACAACATCCATCATATCGCCCACGCTGCTTCCTTGTAGTAGTCCTGTATTGCAGCGAAGCCAACCCTTTGCAAATACCGGGTAGCTTTTCGGATGGCGAGAGGCGCTGCAGCCGGTTTGACCTACTTTCGTCTGCGTTCGTCATTGTCTAACCCTTTTATTGCATTTTGCCTTAATCTGGTGGGAGATGAAACAGTGACGACGTAATGTCTGCAATAAAAATAATATACAGTTTTAAATTTCGTTCAGCATTGATTTTGTTTGCAAAATGGCACGCCTTACGTAAGGCACGTGCAGTCCAGTTGGTCGATAACTACATTAGCATAAAACCAGTGCGTCCATTTATAAGACAAGTTTTCCCCTTTTTACGAAAAAAAAAACGCTTTTCAAAAGAATGAACGAATAAAAACAGAGAAATAGGAAAAAAGTAGGGAATTGTCTATATTTTAATAATTGTGAGTTGCTATTTTCCCGAATAGCGCTATCAGGACTGGCTATACTGAAGGGCACGGGTGGAAATGATTCAGGGGCGCCACGAAGTTTTGTCAGTGGCGCCCATAGGGAGGGTGGGGGGGGTATACAAAACGACTACCCAGCGTCTTGGATTGGAGAGGGCTAATACGGAAGTTTTGTTTTAGATTTACACAATAACTGAAAGAAAAAATTCAAAGCAGTAAACTCTGCATCGCCGAGGGAAGGGGGCGATTTTCAGGCCAGAAGCGGACCCTGGGTGGGGATCCCTTCTACCTACCCACTCTGGCCAGTACGGACCTGAACCAAACAAAGCAACCACAACCGAAAATATTAAATTGACGCATGTAAAATAAATATTTACATTTGAAGCATATTTATGGATTCCTCGTTTAAACAGTAATTATTTTAAGTTTAATCAGTGCTGTAGCTTAACTGAATATTCAGTGTGAAACACGGATGTAGTTTTCAAAATTTAGTAATTTTTCTTAAGAATTATTAAGAAGGAGACAAGGGAGACAACTTTTAAGATATTTCAACATTTCAAGGGTGACAATTTTTAAGCTATATGAGGGATAAAAGGGAAATTTTGTAACAGGAAAGGAAAAAAAAAAAGGGAAATTGTGTTGTTTACAGAGGGAAATAAATTCTGGGACCGAGGAGTGTGGATAGCACTACGTAAATCAGAATATTTTATTTACAAAAAGAAATAAGTTTCTTTGTGCTGGAATCATTTATTCAGTTTGTGAATTAAAAGTTACCTGCAGCAAATGAATCTGGCAGGGATTCTACCGACCTGGTAAACCTGAAAAAATCAGGGAATTTAAACCATGTTTGAAACTCAGGGAAAACACGGGAAATTTTCAGTTTTTTTCACACGAAAACCTGGAAACTCAGGGGGAAAAAACAAAACCACACTTTTAGGTGTAGGCCTAACTTGGGCTACTGTTATGCACGCTATTATTCCTATAAACAAGTAAAACTTAAAATATATAAAACAAAAAGTCCTTCCTAAAATTACGGTAAATAGCCTGGAAATTAACCTCAACCACTCTGGAAAAAACATGGATAATCAGGGAAATTATTTCACTATTTTGGTGGGAACCATGTCTGTCAGTACGTGCTGGAGCTAGGAGGAACAAGGAAAAGTTTTGTGAAATTTTAGGGCTGCAGAAACCTCTTACATGCTAGGAAGACAATCACTGGTTGTGTAGATCACAACTAGAGGGCAGCGGGGGTCTTATTCGTCATTTTCTGATTATTCCAATACTTAGGGGAAAAAATACTTTGCATACTTGACGAAGTTTGAACTTTCCAGATAATTTGACTCAGTAAACACTCTCTAACACAAACTAAGCGGCTACAGCAACTTGCAACTAGTCTTCAGTGCACTTCACCACTACCGCCACTTTTTCACCGAAAATGTTGAGGTGCCCACCTCTTATCACACACTGCAACAGCGCTCTATATTAAATAATATAAAATAGTAACCATCAAAAATTAATTACGTGGTTCTCGGGAGGTGAGTGAGCGAGCGGTGTTTTTTTTTTTTACGTTTTATTCGTGATTTTTCAGATGCGGGCGAAGCCACCTTTTTTACCAAACAAAACGAAATCAGTTGCTTATATTTGGATGTCGGGTAAAATACTATGTTTTAAAGTGGCACTATATCACCGATTGAAATTCGAACGAAAATACCGTAACGCCATCTAGGGGCAATGATTTTCACTCAATAATTAAGGATGTCGTGGCTTGTATGTTTTGTTAAAAGAAATGACGTTATGCATTCCTTCACTTGGTGCAAGCATAAGAGCTAGATGGCACTACATAGCCGCTAGATGTTGTCAGATTTCGTCGTCTGCTTTCAATCGGTGACAGTGCCACTTTAATGGCAGGATCAGCACGCAAAAGTTGCACATTTGATAAAAGTCATTCTTTCGATCCAAGTTTTTAGTTGTGACATGCCTCTCAACGATCCTTAGATTCGTTTCTAGGCGATCCTGTGAATGGAGCTAAGAGCGGATGTGGTCATCGGCTCCAGGTAATGTTTGGTGAAATTGCTGACGCGTGATTGGTATTTTTTTTTTCATACAATGTTTTTAAAAACGTTTCATGCGCTAAGAAAAATCCTGACAACCACTTAATTTATTTTTTGGGGCCTAATATAAAAAGGCAGAAAATAAGCCTAATTCTACGTGGCAACATCTAATAGAGTGTCAATTAACGAATGCCGTTGTATTCAGCATATAAGAAAAAATAATAATCCGGCTTAACTCTACCCCGTCTATCCCTGGTAATATTTAGGCTCTGTGCCATCATTTTACAGATTACTGTCCTTAACCAACTTGACACATTTTTGTACTTTAACATTACGTTATAACGAACCTTATAAAAAAAGGGGTAATTTTATGCGACGATAGCTCAGTGGACAGATCTGTAAGTTGGTGTAATATCTTGGTCGGTCGTGATGCTCGTTCGAGTCTGGGGCCTAGACTATGGTCGAACTATTTATTAGCTACATATAATAAAGAGACAAACGAAGTTTCTGCATGATTGGGTCAACTCGAGAAAATTGAACTCATTTGAGGTTTTCGGTAAAATTTAACTGACCAACCGAAACTAAAACAGTTTCTTGTATGTTTATTATGTGTGGCTCTGTTAGCTTAGCTGCTTGATTTGCGTTCTATGTTTTTCACCTCTTCCGCCCCCCCTTCATATTCTAAAGGTGATTTTCCTGCAGCTCTTTAGCAATGTATTGTTGGCGAAAATAATAAAGTTGGTCAAAGTATGGGCGCAAATAACCACTGCGTTGTCGTGCCCTTTCTTTCGTTTCCTTCTTTCCTTCAAAACAGTAGAGGATCCTATGAGGTTACGTTATTGCGTAGTTCATGCTAAACGTGAGGCTAACTGTTGCATTAAAACTTTTTCTTGTGTTTTTTTTTTTTTTTAGTTTTTATTATGGTGGTGGCTGTTTTTCGTTCTCTCTGTTTTTGTTCATTAAACGAAATTAACCCGTATACAAAATATAGTAGTTTTGGGGTAAAAAAAACTGCAAGTCTAAAGTGCTATTTTATGGGGAAAAAAAGCTGCAGTTCTTAATTACTACACTACATCAGCGAAACTATAGTTTTCCAAAAACTGCTGTACTTAGCCTATAAGCACTGCAGTTTGTGTTCCATAAACTGCACTTTTGAACTGCAGTTCTATGTGAAAACTGCACTTTGTGAAAATGCAATGTATTAAAAAAAAACTGCAGTTTACGGTATGATTGTTGTTTTAAAACATAATTCTTCTTTCCATATAATATTTAGCTAACCATTTCCTATTACGTAGTTGAACTTGGTAATAGTAACTTCACCTGCCTAATCTAATGTAACTAACTACTTAATACGGTACACTTACGAAAAGGCTTTACAAGTATGAATCAACCAAATATGTACACAAATTCATTACAGTTAATATGTCTGGGTTTAGTATAGGTTTGTATTTTAATTATTGGAAAAGTAAAGCAATGCCGGACTTAGCTTTAAACAGTTTATTGGCCTCTTTTGTTTTAAACTTTGAAAACTCCACATTAAAACTTACGAGTAATGTAGGAAGCGTTGCAATTACAATCCTTAAATTCTGACAGTAACTTGTGCCTAGGCTAATGTGCTGGCAGCTAATTCTTAATAACTGGTAAATTCTTTTATCGGAGACAGGATTATACTTTATAAACTACATAACCTTCCTTTACCTAATTAAATCAGTTTCAAAAATATTTAACTATAGCCTATTAACATTAAAAGTATTTAGATGTAATTTTAAAATGAAGTTGTCTGTAGATTTGAACTACAGTTTCTAAAACTGCATTTAGCATTGGTTGGAAATGGAGCTGGTACATTAAAACGCCATTCCAAAGTACAAATCGGTCATTGCAATTGTAGATCAGCTTCTGAACAAGTTTCGATGTTAAGCTATAGTTTTCAACTGGCGTGTAGGGAGTTGTAATAAACTTGGTATGTACACAGTCAACATGCACACAAGAGTGGTGAAACTACCATTGGGGCAGCCACGGTACCTTCCCAGGGCCCAAAGCCTTGCGAGAGATAAGAGGGCCCCAAAAGAACAAAATAAAACATGATAATTGTAATTCTAATATGTTGCTGCAGGGTCAGACACCTGCAGTTGTGTAGGAGAACTGCTGTTACAACATACAAGAAAACGGCAGTTGAAAACTGAACTTGGTCACACAAACTGCAATTCCGTAACAGAACTGTAGTTGAAAGACTTCAGCCGTATTTAAAAGAAGATTCCAAGCAAATCTCATTTGAACCATTTAACCCTTTTGCCCATAACTGCAATAAAACGTTTTTTTGGATGCCATTTTGGGCCGCCATCTTGAATTTTGATAAAAATTGAATAGTACCTTTCATGATGAATATGTTATTCTGAATAAAAGTAACCAGTTAGTGTTTAATCCGATGAACGATTTAAAACTTAAAAGCTGAAAATTGTTTGTTAGATGCCATTTTCGGCCGCCATTTTTTACTCTTATCAAGGGGTATAAAATCAAGTATACGTGTCGTTCAGCCGCATTTCAAAGAATATTCTTACCACATTTCATTCGAATCACTTCGAGCATTTGGCTATAACTGACATAAGCCTATTCTGGGTCGCCATCTTTAATGTTCACAAAAGTTGAGTAGGAAACCTTAATTGATGATTATGTTATTGTGAGGATTCATAACCAGTTTGTGTTCAATTTGATGAACGACTTAGAAGTTTTAAGCCAAATATCATTTTGATGGATGCCATTTTGGGTGGCCATTTTTGATTTTGAACAACAACTGCTTTAAATATTTCAGATGTATTTGAAAAATTCAGATGAAATTAAAAAATATTGCTGCCTAATTTCATTCGAATCGGATTATGCGTTTGGCATGACTATGTAGCAACGGACAGAGCAAAATGCCAAATCGTAGGGCGTCTAAACACAACCTCTGTCTTTGCTCACTCGGACAATAAGTAAAAAAAAAATAAGGTAAAATCGCATTAAGGTTGCAAAGAATTATGAATTTAGTTTAAAAATTGAGAACTTTGAGAATTTTAAGACAAGTGGGACGTACTTATATTGCATTTCAGCTTACAAGGAAAGCTCCCCTTTATTTGAGTTATCCATTGTAATTGTCTTTTACTCGAAAAGGGTTTGATCATGCGTCTACCTTCTTACTGGTGTATTTACCGTCTTTTGCTTTTCTTTGACACTTTAATGGTTCCAGAGTGTACAGAGGGGTGGAACTCTCGTTTGTATTCGACTTTGTAGTAAGATTGCTGCAAACCTGTATTCTTAACGGTTGGTGGCATGATTGAGCATAACGGTCGTTTGTAAACAAACGATGTGAGGGTAGTACATGCTGTTACTGCAAAAACATTTCAGTTCCGGCAACAAGCTGCAAATTGTACATGGAATCTGCTCACATACAAGGGTGGTACACAAAAAACTGACGACCCAACACTTTTTAAGTCCAACTTTTCTAGTTAGCACCGGTCTCATTAGATTTGATTTCTGTCCTCTATGATATGATATATTGCATGGTGGCTTTTTTGAGTACGTCGTAATGTGTTTTCCTTCAAATTATGCAGAAAATAATAGATTTACGGCACGGCATACATTGTTCCGGTATTTCTTTTAGCAAATTAAATAACCTTTCCAATGAGAGTTCGCACGAAAAGATTGATCGATTAGTTCTGGAGATAATTGAGAATTAACATATCGCACAGCGATTTTCTTTCTTTCTTCAGACTAAACCAAAACTAATAGATGTATGGCATACATTGTTCAGGCATATCTTTTTGCAAATTAAATTATCTTTCCGACAATAGGTTGCACGTTAGGGTTGATCACCTAGTTCCGGAGATAATAGACATTTAGTATGTCGCACGGTGGCCATTTTGATGACGTCATCACGGCTTAGGTCGTCACTTCCGGGAGTGTCTCCCGATGGAGTTGGAAACTACAATGTGTGTACAGCTTCCATGTGCAATATGCAGCTTGTTGGCGGAAGTGAAATGTTTTGACGCTTTTTGTCGCTAACAGCATGTACTAGAGGTGAAGAGCTTTGGCAGGAGATCACATGGAATTTCCCAAGACAATGAACGTGAATCATCCAAACTTGAGAAATTCTGAGCGAAAATGTGATCTAGCATTCTATGTTCAGATTTCAGAGGAAACGGACGTTGTCTCAATCCTGTGTTAGGCTAAGTGATTTAGTACGACGAATTCCTGCAGTGTAGTCACGAGATACTAGGGACCGATCGATACAGAAAAATACCGATCCGATCCGATACCGATATTTTCCCCTCACTCCGATCCGATACAGATTCCGATACACCGATACCAATAACTATTTTTAAAAAAAGTCAACAGGTAAAAAAGTCAAACTCATTCATACCTCTGACCATAAAAAAACCCAGTCCACACTGCAGAAAGGCCTAATTGCAAAAAGTCGACAGTACGCACGCGTTAAATTCACCGAGACGCTGTCCAGATGATGTCATGCAATGCGAGCGGTGCTATACAGGAAATTTTTCTCTCAAGCTAGGCAGAATAGCCAGTGCGCACGGAAGATGGTCGTATCGGCAAAATATCTGTAAATAAACACCGATACAGATCCGATACCGATGCGCGAAAAATACCGATAATATCTGTAAGTGCCGATCCGATTTTAATATCTGTCTATCCTTACGAGATACTAGCATAAGACTGATCTGTGTGATCAATGTATGGTGTATGTAATCTACCTCTGATCTGTGTGACCAACCAACTTGTGTAGTCGAACTTTAGTAAATGTACTTAACATTGTCTAGAGTGGTTATAGTTCCCAAATGTTGGAAAGTTTTGCAAGACTAATTGTAACTGAAGTTCGTTCTGTGGCCTAGCCATTAAACTGGTTCAACTATAAGACGACTCCGTTCTCTTCCTTCAGGTAGGTTGTGGCAGCGTGAAGCAGAGTTGTACAAGAGAACTCTTTGAACGTAAAACCTTGTGTATGTCAACAACTTCGTTTGTGCGACCAAACACCACTTTGTCGGCAGTGGCTGGATTAAACACCACATTGTTTCTGGCTTTGTGTTTAAACCCACAGTGCCAAAAGTGGAATTTTTAAAATTAAAAGTGCACGAGGTCAGAAGAAGTGTCTTTAAGTATTGTGCGAGGGCTTTTGTGGCTTGTTCGAATGAACGGACAAACCCAACACGCACGACGCGGTACGAAGCAGAAATTGAAATTGTGCATCGAAAACGTTGAAATCTGAAGGAAATGTAAAAGACCGGCATGTTGGCTAAAGAAACTAAGATGTTGTTTGAAGGAGACATGTGAGGCCGAGAAGACGACCAGGGCAACCTCACCAGCAGTAAAAAGCAGTGGCAGAAAATATAAGCAAGACAATGGGCGTAACTTATAAGATTGAGTGGAACGAACTTTTTTCTTTGCAGTATTTTTTTGCAATTTTATAATTTTGTAAAAAGGTTGTGGTGACGTCAAAAATCGAAAGCTGATTGTAAGCCCTGTGTTTAGAATTTGAGCCCTATGTTTCGAATTTAGAAACCTCAAAATTATGGATTGGAACTACGTAACTTACTTGATAATGTAATTTTTGGTGCTAAGCCTATCGATAAAGATATTCGAAATGATAAGGGTAAACAGGAGCAATTAATTATTTCAAGATATAGTTTAGCTAGTTAACAAGCTATTAAAGCACAAGTATTAGCTTATTAATAAACAAAAACGGAACGTTAAATGTTTAGAGTAAGGGTCTAAAAGTCAAAACCTAGAAGGAACACGGACAAGCTTTGACAGTAAGGGTCTAGGTATAAAATTTTGTAAGAGGCTGGTAAGCATTAGACCCTTACTACCCGGTGGTTAGCTTAGGTCTACTCTATTCGGACAGAATGTGTATGAACGGTTGTATCAGGTTTCTTTGTTCTTAGAATATTGTTATAGAACTTTAAGAACACAATTTTCTTGTGAAGTTTGGCATTTTGTCTTTTGATGCTTTAGAATTTTTTATTATATTTCGTAGATTTACGGTGGAGGATAACCAGTAATGCTCTCTGCTGAGAATACCCTACCATGTTACTAAATGGGCAAATAGTTTTCAACATAAAACAAAGCAGCAAACGTATACCAACCACTGGATCATCACATGGGTCTTTGTAGGAAGATTTCCAGTTTTTCGTCAAAATGTATTTATTTCTGACCACCGGGTAGTAAGGGTCTAATGCTTACCAGCCTCTTACAAAATTTTATACCTAGACCCTTACTGTCAAAGCTTGTCCGTGTTCCTTCTAGGTTTTGACTTTTAGACCCTTACTCTAAACATTTAACGTTCCGTTTTTGTTTATTAATTCGTGTTACTTTTAGAATTGCAGCTAAACTGTAAAACAGTGCAGTTATCGGTCCAAATTGAAAGTTTAACACAGAAACCCTAGGCTGACTCTTACTAACACTGTTAATAATTGAAACAAATCCTTTAATTTTCAGTCTTGCAGCTGGCGTTTTCAAATTGGCATTGTTGCATAATAACAATGTTTAAAACAATGTAAAACAATCAATCTGGTCGTTTAGAGCTCCATAGTGTACGTTATTGTATGTTTGACTGTAATATTACTTTAGGGCGGGCGCATGGCTCCGGGCCAGGGCCCCAATAAACCGTTATTAACTCCATAACCCCTGAACCACTTGACCAATTAGAAAATGCCTTATGGAAAGGGCACATCTACAGAGCAATACCTGTAAAATGAGCTAAGAACCAGATTCATAGGACAAATGGTTTGACCTGTAGAGAGGACAGACGAAAGTATCCCCAGAACAACAACATCATCAAGAAGAAGCAGAACAAGAAGTTGTCTATTTGGCCCCTCTCTGTATCTCGGGTTTGGCTGGACCGAATTTCACAATTTTTGGACTGTAGAGAGGCCTTGACTAGTCGAGGCTGGATTCCAAATTTGGTTTTAAAATGTTCACTTTTGACGGCGTTATAAGCTCTCAAAGTTAAGAGTTTAACACAGAGACCCTAGGCTGACCCTTAAGCTATGCATGACAGAATTAGCTAAAGAGCAAGCTTCTGAAAGAGAACGTTTATCTAATAATCTTGAATTGCACAGATTGAATTGGAATCTGGTACGAATGTTAATGTAAGTTTGACAAGTACTAGCCAGTAGTAATTCAAGTCATTCAAGTAGTGGACGTCTTGAAATGAAAGGTTATTGTCGAGCATTCAACCCAAATAATGGGAAAGACATAGTTTAGTTTCTGTCAAGATTTGTGAGAATTTGCGAAAATGTGAAATTTGCTAGTGGTACAATCATATTCTGCATATTCTGCCGACTGGATCCCCTAGTGAGTATGTGGCAAGATTATTAGATGGCGAATTTTAATGTTTTGATAATGTGAAGGATGTGTTGCTTAAACGATTTGAGATGTCTAGTCAATCTCTTGGGCATAAATTTAAAACATTGACCAAATCTGACAAGCAGGCTTATGTGGATTATGGGTATATGCTTAAACTGTATGCAGCGGAGTGAGTAAGAGCTGAAAACTATCAAGGTAATTGTGACAGATTGCTAGAACTTGTGTGTTTAAACCAATGTCTTGAAAACTTCCGGATGAAGTAAGACCTTTCTTAGTTGATAAAGGAAATCTTGGTTCAGTTGAGAATGCAGTCCAATGGTAGATGACTGTTTTGCTCGTCGAGGTAAATGCACAAGTGCAAAATCATTTGACATTCACAAAAACAAAAATGGTGGTAAAGCTCAGATAAAACGGTAGGACACAGAACAACGACTGTAACAAAGGAAATACGAACAGCAGTAAGGGAAATCCTAGCCAGAACCAAAACGAAATCAATGCAGACGAAAAACCGGATAGTGCAAATAACTATCAGTCTAAAGTTCGAACCAAGGAAACAATGGGGGTTCCTGTGGGAAAAATTCGAAAAACGATAACGGTGATGACCGACCTTTTGATGAGAGATGAAATGTCCACAGGCGTTGTTATAAATGCTCAAGTGAAGGCCACATTGTTGAAAATTTTCTCAAAGAGACGGAATAGGTCTAATAGGTAATAGGTGTGTAATAGGTGTAATATATGATAGGACAGATGGCCTGTGAAGGCTAACGCCTTGTAAATAAACCTAAAGAGACGGAATTTATTTTAATTTAATGACGGTAGCCTTGACCAGAAGTCATGCGCCCCTATACAGTTAGTAAATAAAACGCTACGGGATGACGATTCTTGTGTAAACATTGTGTGTGGCACTGTCTCAAGCATTGATGTTATTTCTAGTAGGATTGAGAAGGAAAATAACTATGATGGTGACGTTTGAAAATATTCTGATGGAAGGAATTCTGAAGCTCCCAATGGCAGATGTTTTTGTTAAAACGCCATGGGGTGACACAAATGTGCCATATGTGCTGATTTCCATTTCTTCCCTCACAATACGTCTATGTTTTGCGAGAGGCCACGTACTTGTATTTGACGGGGGCATTGAATTAAAATGATTTGAACGAGCATAGCGTCATAACGAGGTGTATGACTAGAGGGTGTGTCAGCTCAGGGAAAGTAGATAATTGTATTCCCGTTGTCCTTGAGGCTGAAGATGTGAGTGATAGTGTACGCAGTGGTCAAACAGTGCTTCAGAAATTGAACGTAAAGTGTGGTATTCAGATCAAAACACTAGGTGTGTTAGTTCTGTGAGTGAGGGGTAGTGTTACAACAGAGTCTCTTTTACCCTGTAGGGGCACTGCCACCAAAGCAAAATGTAGGCAAAAAGGAACCCACAACAAATGTTTCTAAATCTAAACTGCCCACAACAAGTGAAACAAACGTAAAACCTATCAAAGACAACATTGCTACAAAAGAGTCTATAGTTTGTTTGACATTATGTTTTCAGGAAACCGACTGTATAACGCCATATTTCCTTGCACTGCGAGTTCAAAAGCATGTGGTTATCACACTTGTAGACTCTACACAGTTACTGTTACAGTGTAAGAGTGGAATATTTACATGTTTTTTGCACACATAGTAGAAGAAAACGTGGCGTCATACAGTTTTCTGCAAACGTAATGTGGTACAAACTATGGTGGTAGCTGTAGAGGATTACGCAACGTTGACAAATCTGTGTTAGCAGCGGAGCTGAGAAGTCATTCGTACTTCAAAAACTGTTTCAATACTTCTGCAAGGGACAAGGTTGACTTGATTTGTGAAAGTTATTTCTTTTTGACAGAAGTCGTTTTATTACATCAATAGAAAAGTAAAAAAATTAGAAGCCATTTTTCAACAAATCATAGTGCTACAGAGAGGAAATTCTGAAAGTAGGCCATGGAGACCCCTACACTAGACACTTAAGGAGTAAGAAAACAAAATAAAAAATTCAAGAGACATTTTATTGGCCAGATTTGCCGCTTCTGTAGACAGTTTCGTAAAGACCTGTGATACATGTCAAAGACTTGAGAAAAACACGTGTTAACAAAACTTCATTAGTCAGTGTTGCAGTCGTGTAAACACCTTTTTCTGAGATAATTACTCCTTTTTAAGGCCCCCTTAAAAAAAAACGACAAAGAATAATAATTACTTGCTAACCGTAAGCAACAAAATGGCCGGAGGTAACACCATTTGCTGGTGCAAACTGTAAACCATTATTCAACAGCTGTTAAAAATCTTTTGTGACAAGAGATTTGTAGACATCGTTCAATGTGAACAAGGAACTCTGTTTAGCCCACAACCGACACAACTTTTTCTGAACTACTGTTGAGTGAAGATTATTTACAGTGCCCCATATCACTCACAAACACAATGAACCGTGGAGAAGATGCGTCACACTGTAAAGTCCACATACGTAATGATCTGGAGCTAGAATGGGACATTGCAATTTATCCAGCCTTTCATACATTACTGATGGCAGTGCGTCAGACGATCGGATTTGCACCATGCGAGGTAGTGTATGGCCACTACACAAACGGTTCGATCAGTATCTTCCGGAGAAATAGGAAGACCACAACATCCATCAGACTGCCATACAGTATATGCTTGACATCAACAACTTGAAGCAAGAACGATTCCATCTACAACGAAGCCGAGACGAGAGTCAACACGAAGACGTAGCCTACTATAAAAAGGATGCAAAGAAGAAATATGAAGTAGGAGACAAGATCATGGAACTTCCTTGTGTTTGGAAGAATAAAATGGAAGTCTTCTGGAGTGGACCATTTTAAATTACGGAGAAATGCAGTGATGTAAACTGCTGTGTAAAAATGGGCAAGAAAAATGACAAGATCACCATATATCACATTAACATGCTGAAACCTTATCGTGAGAGGCCAGCTGAAGTGAACACAATTATGGAGGACATTGGATAGTAAGAGGATAACATACAAGATGAATTACCAAGTTGGGAAGAAGATGCGAGTGATCCTTTGACCCCAGAGGATGCGCTGAATCTGACTGCAGACACAGCTAACTTGACCCTGGAACAAAGGAAAAATCTGAGAGAAGTCATCGCAAGGATGTCTGGAATATTTTTCCTATGTCCAGGTAGAACGAATAAATAGTATTCAATGATAAAATGATTGATGTTGAAGTGATGATGACAAAATTACCACTCTATACAAGCAAGATGTTACAAAGCAGGTATAGATCTAGAAGTCAAGAAATTACTTGATATCGGTGTGCTGAAAAGAAGTATCAGCATGCATAGAGCTCCATGTAGATTTTTAGCAAGAAAAAGAAAATCAGTTCATAGCTGACTACAGGCTCCTACAGGACCGAGTTGAAAGGATACAGTCTGCTGAATACTGAATAAAATGGTAGAGGAGGTGGTAGTAGAAGCAGACTTGATTTGTGTATTTGATTTTGTAAAAGGATATTCTCAGATTGAAAGTACCTAATATGCAAGAAAACTCACCACTAGGACATAGGACATAGTTAACTCACCACTAGGACATAGGACATAGTTTATGTAGGTCAGGCAATGGGCTTGGGGGTCAAGAATGGGTCATTCTACTTTCAAAGGCAGATGAATGGATGACATGTGCAAAGACATCCGGGACTTTGCAGAACCATTCCAAGATGGCATAGCCCTAAGAACAAAATCAAACGAAGGAAATTAAACATGGGATATGCACCTACAACAGATTTAAAAATTTTTTTAATGTGTTAATGAATTTGGCCTCACCTTTAATCCTAAGAAGTGCCAAAGGGCTAATCAGGTGAAATAACTAGGACAATTAGTTGGTGGAGGAAGGTGGTCCCCTAGCGATATAACAATAGACACGGTCGCTTAACTAAAACGCCCATCACAACAACAAAGAGGCAGGTCAAGCAATTTTTGGGTCTCAAAGTATTTTATCAACAGTACATTGGTGACGATACATCCATTGCAGCTCCGTTGACAGACAAGCAGCCAAAAAAAAATATCCTCACCGTATCAAGTGGACTGTTGAGTGCGAGCATGAATACGTGAGTGAAAAACGTCTCACGGGCAAGCCTGTTCTCAGAGCACCAGACGACACAAGAGACTTCTACTGAACCACTGACACGTCAAATGTAGGCACGGGAAGTGTTTTGTCTCAGTGCTATGATGGGGAAGATCATCCTGTTCTTTTTATCTCCTGGAAGCTCACAAATGCAGAGAAAAATTACGGAACAATTGAGAAGGAATGCTTATGTATTGTGTGGAGTATATACAAACTCTGACACTATTTGTATAATTTCTCATTTGTTGTGTACACTGACCACAATCCATTGAAGTGGCTGCAAACCCAGAAGGGTTTTGGGGTTGGAGTCTAAGCCTTTATGGATACACCTTTGACATATTACGCAAGAAGGTCAGCAATGACACCGTTGCTGACGCCTGAACCGAACGTTTGAGGTGGAGTAATTAACTAATTATTGTTGTTTGCGGGCAACATACGTTTTGCTGCTTGTATTATAATTGCGAGTATCATTTAGGGATGTGCCGATGTAGCTTTTTTTCCCATGTACCGATACCGATTACTGTTAAAACGGAATGCCGATAACTGCCGATATTGACTGCCGATATAAGACTAAATAATGATTTTTTTGCAAAAAATGAAAGTGTGATACAGTTTCTGCTGCCGATGTACTGCAAGAAAAAAAACTTGTCTCATAAAAATATAAAAAATGTGTAGTGCAAAGGTTTTTTTCCTGCAGCCATTTTCCCCAGACCTTACCCCACAAAAAAAGTACATGCAGCCAAACATTTTCTGCACAATTGTAAAGATGTAAAAATCTAAATATGTGAAAATGTTGATATTAATTAATGAACAGACGAGCACTTTATGATATATTAGTTCTAAAATACCAGCAAGCAGCAGTTTTCTTATCTATTTGCAAGCCACGTTTATTGAAAAATGTAAGTTAAATGGTTTTTTATGTATAACTTCAGAACGGGTGGAGCTAATGACTTGTGGTTTGCACCATTGGAAAGCTGGCGAAAAAAGGGTTGAAATGGTGTATTTGAACGTCAAAATCGGTCAATATTTAGCGAAGTTATCGTCATTTTCGTATATATCGAAAAAAGTGCGGCTTGTATGTGATCCAATGCGGTTTATCGGTACATCGGCGGTGCCGATATACGGAACTGCCTCCGATAACTGGCAATACCGATATGAATCCGATAAGCGGCACATCCCTAGTATCATTCCAATCATTGTGACGAATATGCAACTGCTAATCCAACATTGCTTTCCAGGAAATTTAATGGCCAAATTCCTACCTTGGTGGTGGAGATGTGACGTAATACACATAAGTACTATATCCCCCTCCCTCTCTTATACTTTTTCCATTTTTCAACTGAATTTTTCGCCAATTTGTTTCGTGGGGCTGTTGCCCTGCTCCCCTCCCAGATTTATATTTCCCTCCTTCCCCCTCTCCATTCCTCGCCCTCCTCTCGCTTCCCTCCCTTAATTTTTTTCATTCCCTCTCCTCCTTCCCTCCTCCCCTTTTAATTTTTGTACTGAATCCTTAACACTTTTTTTTCCGGGGTCGTTTCATTTTTGGTTCACAACTACGAAACAATTTTCGTTGAGCGACATTGTGGTTGCCTGCTTATCGTGAACCTGCATTACTGCATTCTTTGTCTGTTTGTACAACGATTATACAATGTGAAATTCACGCTATTACAACTAGAAAGCAGGCTTTCGACCTGTTGTAGGTCGAGCGAATAAAGATTTATTTAAAATTTTCTTTTCTTTCATTTTAACGACTTTGCAATACTTGCTACTGTGTCTTAAAAATCTGGGCGTAATACTCACTCGGCTACGTTTGGGCTTTTTGCCTTTTGGTCTGAAGAAGCTCTTTGCTGGTCTTTTCACATTTTAGCTTTTTATTTTATTTTGCATAGGCCTAAGCTACGTTTCTGACTTATTTTAAGTGAATTTCGTTGGCTCCCACATTTAGTTTCTGTTTCATTATTCGTAGCCACCGTCGTCGGCTAACAGTAAAATGCTGCGTTAGCCGCCACTAGTTAAGCTAGCAAAGAGTATGCCACTACCAATACACTTACATTGTTTATATTTATTACAGAGTATCTTTCCTTGATTGAAAATATTAATAATAAAGCATTTAACTGCAAGCTGAACAATCATCAGAATCAAAAGATTCAAAAGGTCCACGGATACCTATGTCACCGCCTATGATAAAGTTGAAGCGCGCACACCTCTGGCGCGTACTGCAACTGCGAACGCTAATTTTGTAAGAGATGGAATTATCACAATAATTGTAGGTCAGATGATGTTAGCGTGGGTGTGAAGAAAGCATTTAAATAATTCAAAAACTTTCGGAACTTTTGGCCTAATTTTTAGCTGCCAGTTTAATTTCATACATGGCCTCAGCACAAAACTGCGTTAGCGAGTAGGTCTATTCATTCTTGTAACACGGGTTTGAGAGTTAAGTTACCACAGCAACCAGTAATCTTGAAATTATTACACAAAGCCTTCTTATTGCTCTGTGTTGCGGTATAAACTCGGCGTCTGCTGCGTTTGAGGTTTCAGATTTGGATTCTCGTTGAAAGTGTAAACGCTACTTGGTGGTGGTGTTAAGGGAATTTTTCCAAACATTCTTTTTCACGTGACACGTGTGGACCATTAACGAATCCTTTGTTTTCGTTTTTTCTGTTTATCTGTCTTCCTATAGTGGTTAAAATGCGTTAATCAAGTGTTATTATGTCGTTGAGTTACATCTTGAAGAATTGTTAGCTACAAGGAAGCAAATATGATTATTTTGCCGTTTTTTAAAAGTTTACTTTATTACCAGCAACACGGTGTATGCTTCGTCGGAATTCCTTTGACTACTCACGATTCGAAATTTTCAACGGCGAGTGTTAGATCTATAAATTCGTAAAAGTTTTATTTCGTGGATTATAATGGATCAATACTTTTTGGGGCTGTCATATTGTTTCTCACACGTCATCCTTAGCTGTTCACAATTTTGGCTCCAGTGTCTTTCTTCATTTATTACGAATATTGACAGCTAATTTCATTTCTCTATCACTCTATGTTGAGGCAGCAATATTGACCATAGATTTCTATCCCATTTCTTGACACTTTCAATCCAGCTAAACTGTACTACATAGTTTTTTTATTCCTAATGTTTGGCAAATGTCTTTAGCTGTGTGTAAACTTGGAATCAGTTTTCTAAGTTTTAGCAGGGGCGGACTGGTGTTTAATTCACGGTGGCAATCGCCACCTTGGCCTTGCCTATTGACTTCTGAGTGCCTGTCCGCTTCATGCTCTGACAGAAGAAAGGCCTGTTCCACGTAATTGATAAACAGGATGGAACGCCAAATGGACTCGAGAAGTGCTAAATAAATACGAATGCAAACCTATAATTTACGTTGCCTGTTCGACCAAAATGTCAGACTGCCTAAGCGGACAATGGGCCACTCCCTTTGATACCAAAGCCCAAGCCCGAATTCCTACTGCTGACACAGCCATAGTGACACGGCCAATGTGAATGCCACCTGACTTGCGCCATAGCCAGTCTGCCCCCGAGTCTTTGAAAGAGGTTTCGGATATGTTTTTTTGCAGCACCGTTTTGAATCTTCTTACATTATAAGGCAAAGTCTCATAGCAAAAACGAAGACAAGAACCACCCCTACAATGAAAATGGGCGAGCGTGTCAATTCTTTTGCCATAAGTTGAAACTGGTACGTTGTTGTCTTGTAAAGTTGAAATTGGCACATTATAGCCTCGACTAACAATTTGCTCTGCGCGGTCATCTCAGTGGCAAGTGTTACATGACGTCATGCTCGAAGGACAGTTATTTTTCACACGGTACGGATCGCTAAAGTCGAAAACGAAAACTGGGAAACAACCACAGGCGAAACTAAACTTTTGGAGACTTCATGTTTTTTTTTGAGCTGAGAGGCAGTATGTACACCCGTGGCCATGCTTGGAAGCTCGTCCCTGGGACGTCCAGGTTGAATTGTCGGCAAAAATGTTTTCTAATCACGTGATCAAAAGTTGGAATGCGCTCCCGACATCTGTTGTCTCGGCGTCTACTCTATCTCAGTTCCGTTTTCGGTTGAATAAATGTAATCGTAATACTTTTTTGTCCCGGTTTTAATGGGTACTGTTTTTTTTTGTCAGCAGTTTGGTTTATCTTTAACCTGCCAACTAATTCGGTGGACCAATTCAGTGTAAATTTCTTTTTTATCACTATATTGTTGTTTGTTTTATTTTTGCAGTGTGTTTTAACCTTTTATAGATTTTTTTTCAGTGTGTTTTAACCTTTTATGCATGTTTAGTAAGTCAGGCACAGTGTTAGTGGTACTTTGGTATCCTTCTGTCAACCTGTTTTCACTTTTTTGTGTGAAATAAACTATTCTTATTCTTATTCTTAAACCCGGGGCGAAGACGGGTATACGACTGCAAGTCTGTTATAAAGCCCAGATACGTCTAACAGCGGTTTTATGTTTCAATAACGCGTCCAGTTGCGACAGGTTCTACTTCAAGAGCTACGTTATCCTTAACTATCAGTCAGTCACGCAAATAAATCATTTTTGTTTGACCGCTTGCAAATTATACGTCGAGGGCGCTGCTGTTTCTGTCATTTCCTTAACCGTAACTAAATATTGTGAACAGATGAGGTGTCGACGCGGAGATATTGAATCAATAGCCACTTCGATTGGCTGTTTAGATATTAAAGCTGCAAGCGTGTACAGCACGTGCGTTCAAGGGCGCATTTGCCTTTTACATACCACGCTACGGAATGGAATTAGCGACCTCATTGTCCATTCGAAAGAACTTTTATGGCTCTCCAAAACGAAACAAAAATTTTATTTTTTTTAGTCCATGCAGTATTAAAATAACTGCGCGCTCAGTAATGGAATTGAAATTGGAGGGAGCCGGGTGGCATGTGGTCAGTCGATATGGAGTGGGTTGGGGGGGGGGGGAGGAGCAAGGCTCCCGGGTCACGAACATTTGGGTGTGTCGGAATACTGCGTGAGCAATTCTTTATCGCAAGAAAAATGAAACGGCAGTGAGAACATATAAACAGACACCCGTTTACAAACAAACACCCATCGTAGCATTCGGGGAATGTAGTGAAGACCAGTGTGTGCGGCCATCTAGACCAAAAAAATTATTCAAGCGTGTTCTTCAATGCAGTGCCCGACTGTTACGACGGGTGTTTGTTTATACATTTTTTACCTGAAAATACAGGGTGGTCCACGTAAAACTGACGACCCAACATTTTCTCAGCCCAACTTTTCTACTTAGCACCCCTCAGAACCAGGAGAGGGCAGATCTTCCCGTTTCATTAGATTTGATTTCTGTCCTCTCCTGGTTCTGAGGGGTGCTAACTAGAAAAGTTGGACTTAGAAAATGGTGGGTCGTCAGTTTTTTGTGGCCCACCCTGTATAGACGTATGTAAATTTTCCTGGAATTGTTCCTTTGCTAGAATTTAATTACATTGTTCCTGAAACAAAATTCAGGTAACGCCAACAAAAAATAAGATAACCTTGGTATTTGGGTTCTTTCGTCCTTAAATCAACAAAAAAAAAACGTATATTTTTGTTGTCTCTGTTTGAAGCGCCAGGCTGAAGGTCTTTAGCACTGGTAAAGGTCGGTGTAAGAAAGCGTATAGCTTGTCGTCAGTGGTGTCAGAGGGTAGCCTGGGGCGTGCTGAGAGGGCCATTTAGGCCCGGCAAATGATTAACGTAGGCCCTTCTCTTGTGTCATTTCGTAGAAAATGGTTATCATGGTGGTGGTGGTTGGGGGAGGGGTAGGAGGTAGCAGAGCAGTTTTCAGGTTTTTTTTTTTTAGCCCTGCGGCTGCGTGTTAGGATTTCAAGTCGACGATCAAATGTTATTATTCAATTTAGTTACGTCAAAGAAGTCTATTAGCTGTAAAGAAGTGACGCTGTTTTAATTTGCCATGTTATTTAACTAATTTCTCACACTGAATCTAACGTTGGAAGTTCGGACGGACAAAGTCGTTGCAATAGTCTTCTCAGCCGGTACGGCTGTATAGAAGACTAAAAATAACTTAAGTTCCAACACGCACCGCGAACATCAAACAACGCGAGCAAATACAGCCCAGTGGTCAAAGTTATCGCCTACCACCCAAGCGAATGCATGATCGAATCCCACGGTCGACCAAGACAAAAAAAATAAAAAATACTCGTCTGATGGTGTGTGTATAAGAGAAAGCAATTGTCCTTCCGGATAGCGATACGCCGTCCCTTAAAAAAATGTTCTATAGAGCAGCGTCAAGTGACGTCATATTGGCTACGAGACACCATTTGGAGGTAATAGCTACAAGGTGCACTAGATTAAAATGTAACGGAAAACAACAGCACTTCTAGTCAAGACAGTGCTTTGAGAGCGGATTTCTTAGGCTTAAAAGTACGTTGTTTTCTCCAACAACAAAAAATCGCGTGTTATAGGCTTAAGAAATCCAGTCTAATAGCATTGGCTTCAATAAGATGATCTTCCTTACTCCCTCCAGTGCTCCTTGCAGCTAACCCAGTTACTGGCTCCACCATAGAGTTATACACAATAATACTACGTCGTGTCACTGCCCTATAAGCTCTAAAGAGCTTCTGTATTCTTTGACATAATCAACGCAAGTATGTAGTTTTACGATGAATCGTACTTGGGCAGGGACGGGGACCCGCCAAGTTTTTTTTTTCCCGATTGGCATCGTATTATTTTAGCTGTGATTTGTTTTGTTGGCGTGTGCCACCTTGAAGTGGTAGGAAGTAAACGGTCGAATTTGGTTTGAGAAACGAATTGACATTTTGAGAGAGGAGAGTATAAGGACGATGACATTTCCCAGTCCAACATCCGCTTTCCGGGACGTATCACGGGCGAAGAGGGCAGCTAATTATTCTGCAAACACTTGAAAAAAAAAAACCGATCGTTCAAAAAATATGAGTCCAGGCTGTCATTGGGTCCATCCCCCAGAATTTCCACTTACAGGGCATTTTACTCTTTGAGTTATGAGCTGCGATTTTTCGGAATAACAGGCCCTGATCCACTTTTTTGGCATCTTTGTTCCATTCCATCCGATTCAGAACCACAACACACTAGAACCGAAAATGTTAAATTGCAGTATGTACCGTAAATCGCCTATTACAGAATAGAATAGTAAAGAGAGCTTTTTGAAGGTCCAATCGGCAGAAGTTAAGTGGAAGGTACCACCATCATATCGGTTGTTTTTTGCCGCACGAGGGAGGAAACCGGAGTACCTGGAAGAACCCGAAGGCTTGTGAGTGGCGAAAAAAGCACCGAAACGGTGATTAAAAAATAAAAAGCCAATAGGTGCACAAGCATACAATTAAAAATACGACGTTTCGAGTTGGATACTGGGTGTTTTTTTAAACTTTTTAAAACTTTTACCCTAGTGCTTGTAGCTTGAGTAAGAGTCGTTAATTATTCACAGCCCTGGCAAAGGTACGGCATCTCCCCCCCCCCCCCACCTAAAATGCTGTAAGGTAAGAAATCGTGAAATTGCTAGGTTACAGCTACCCCCCCCCCCTTCCCCTGGCTCTACGTACGTGAATGATCGCATAATCGCCGAATTTTTCGTGATGGAGATAGGCCCAAACACCTCCCTGGCCCGAAGTAAGATTCGAAAAATGAATTATAACTTTGTTACGGCCCACCCAGTTTTTTTTTTTTTTTTTTTTTATCGAATTTTAGCAGCCCGTGGGAGTTTAGTGAGCGATTTACGGTAAAATAAATATCTACAGCATGTTCATCAATATTTTTATCGTTTAAAATGTAATTTTTAAAAATAAATAACTAACTAACGCATCATCATTTCTTATCGTTGCAAATAAGAAGCACCAGATTGTTATAATATAAAAAAAAAAAAAACAACAACAACCTAAAAGTGCACAAATAAAACAAAACAACCTTTCGGAATCAACCCAATTCCGTCATCAGGTATCCGTTAAATTAAAAACATAACAAAAATGCCGTGTCACCCAGCACCAAACGATTGCTTAAAAGACAAATATACTATGCAATTAAAAAGAAAACCCCACTTATACTGTCTTTTTTTTCTTTTTGAAAGGGAATATGTGTGAGGTTTTATTTTTACTTGTATGTATTTGTCTTTTAATCAATTTTGATGCTAGGTGAAACGGCAGTTTTGCTATGTTTTTAAATTAACGGAAACCTGAGACAAATAAGGTTGATTCCGAAACGTTGTTTTGTTTTATTTGTGCATTTTTAGGTTTTTTTTTTTTAAATAATATATCCTTCCTTATCATCATCATCTTTTTGCGCCCTATCAAATTATTATGAAGATTGCCGAGCGAACATTTCTCATGATACAACGCAAAAACTAATAATGCCGTCGAAATCAGATAATAAGCGACTACAAACTTGACTACCATTTCGGTGTATTTACATTGTGTATCATTGCTACCGTGCAAACGTACCTATAGTTGCACGGAATGTAGCATTTTGGGCGGGCTAAAGGTTTTGTCTTTATTGATATGTTGATGAGCTAAAAGGAAAGAATCCGTGTTTCAACTAAGGAACTACTATACCAGTTTAAATCAAATGACCATATTTTAATTATTTCGAGGCAAGTCTTCGAAATAGGCAGACTAATACGACACAAAGACGTATTTATTTCGTAGATGAGGACTTCAAGAGCCGAGTTGAATAGTTTGCGAGTCGATGGCAACATTTAGTCAATGCATGCGTGACTGTTGTTGCGTGCTTATAGCTTGGTAAACCACTGTGATCTTGGTAAAGGAAAAAAAAAAACTAATTGCAACCCTTAACCCTCCGTAAATGTGCAGCCTTTTTCGGTGCTAAAGATCATACCAAGTGATTATTACGCAAATGATTATATATTAAGAACGCTACCGTGAAGGTACGTAAATATATAGTGCTAAAGCTACATTGGGTGAGGGCGGGGGGGGGGAGGAATGGAAGAAGACATAAGGGTATGTTTAGCAACGACTCTTCTTTGAATTCTCGCAGCTAGAAGCTAGAACATGGCCACTAAACTAACTGTACTGTAGATAACCCTGGCTAGAAATAGCATGAAATTCCAACATGGCGACGGTTTTAGCTCAGCCGGCTCACAACGAAAACAATCAATAATGTTAGTTCAGAAGCGACTGGGAATATTGTTTCATCAGGAGGAATTCTTTATCTTACTGTCACGGGTTATAAGACTGCAAGACTTAATTCAAACCATGTCGGATTAAGCCAATCCAGGGAACGCCACCTTTTCTACAGCTATTAAATTCTAGCTGGGAGAATGCAAAGGCGAGTCATTGCGCAAACGCGCCCTAACTGTGGGAACACAACGTCGTAGATATTATTCAAAGGTCTTGATCGTAGTGAAGACCGGAAACAAAAAAATAAAAATAGAATTTGAATGGGACGGGGATTGAAGGATTCGATACTAATTCGGGGTGGGGGGTGGGGGGGGGGGGGTTAGAGGAGTACTGGAGGGAACTAAATTCACCCGTCTAAACTAACGTCTTTAAAGTGTGCGCGGCCTATCTTGAGTTCGCCGCAGAACGAACACAGATAATCGATTGTACGTTTTTGGCAGCAGAGTGCCTTGTTGATATCCAAGATGGTTACAAAAACAATGGCGGCCGACGGTCGATTAAAGCCGCCCTCTCCAGGAAGACGTAGTCACTCGTAAAATACTTCCAGGACTCAAGATACGCCGCGCATACAATAGTCTAGCTGACTCATCTATTTACTGATAATGGTAATAACTTGCCGAGCAAAACGAGGCCTTGATACTACGACTGAATTTGGATTTTTGTTTGTCTGTTTAGTTTTCTGTTTGTTCTGCCCTGTTAAGACGGACTACTTTCCACTTGACTCCTGACGTACTTGTGTTATTTGTAAACTAGCTGAAGCCCTGTGTTGAAAGCACGGTTTGCAACACTGGTTGGGAATGCAAGCTCATGTGTGTGTCCGTGTTCGACCAAAATAAGTTTCTTCAAATTGTTGCGCACACTTCGTTTCGCTCACTCAATCAGCGCATCCTGTGATTCGCATCCCGTTGAATTTGTATTGGCAGTTGAATTAAATACTTTCCCTTTCCTCCCATCCCTCCCCATTTGTCCCCTTTCACCTCATCTCCCTACCTTCCCCCTACCTACCCACTTTTCTCTTGTGCGAGCCGTATGCCTGGTCGCTGGTGACATCTAGTGGCTAACGATCCAAGCTTTTTCTTCGGCTCCATTATACAGTAAGGACTTTTGCTCGGTCGAAAATCAATTGTTGAGCCCATCTCTTTTCCTTCGACTCTCACTTTTTGGCTTACAACGATGCCTTCCTCAATACAATCAATTCTTGACTATGTAGCTTTGCTTTCACATTTTCGCTCTGAAACTTTGGCGCTGATAGTGTAGGATTATCGTGTGGTGTTCGCTGCAGTCCCTGGGTGCTACGACGGGGTGTATCTCTCTCTGCATTTTCATTTGTCTTAGTTTGGTATGGTTTGCAGACATTCGGACCCATTTTGTTTAGGCCAATGTACGTATTGATAATGTGAGAACCGCAAACAGAAGATTTAGTCCTACGAGTGAGCGTGGGAGGGAGAGGGGAATATTTTGTCCAAGGGTATTTTCTTCACGGGATTTTACTAAATTAGTTTGTCCCGTATTTATCCAAGTACACCGGCTGTTGAGAGACTATATTTTATCCAGATACACACTAGCGTGTCGCAGTTAAGTAGGTGGGGTTTAATTGTTGGCAACGCTTAATTGCTGTCAGATACATTATTGTTGTAAATTATGAAAAGTCGGCTCATTGCAGACTGTGTCTTTTAACTGCAGCAAACATTTAGCCGATTTCAGTCAACTGGAGAAAATTCCCCATGTGGTAGAAATCGTTGCAAATTGTTGCAAATCGTTGGAAGCAGGTGCGTATAGGATCCAGTAACGAAGAAAACCTCAACATTAAAGGTGGGAACTTGTCCTTTATGGAGAAAAAGTGTCCTCAATATCGTTGATTTTGTGTTACAGGACTAGCTATCCCCCATGTACAGTTAAGCTGGCAAGTATAAATTTTGGCACGCAGGTCGTATGGGAAAGTGCCTTTTTCTAAGAAAGGGGGTTGCAGCTGGAAGCACGTGCCTGAAGGGGCGCGTAAGTGCAAAATCGTTGTTGTAACCATTGTTTGTATTGTCATTCAACAGCGGCTTATAACATGCGTAAGTGTTAAACTTATATCGTTTCAGTGATTAATTGTCAGAATACATTAATGTTGCCTGGAGGTGGCTCACTAAAAAGGCTGGTTGTCTTTTATTGCAAGAAGAGTTAGAAACAAAATCCAGATGGTGACATAGGGTCTAATCAAGTAGAAGAAAAAGTAATGTTTTAAAAGAAATAGGTCTTTTTTTTTTTTAAAACGTGATGAAACATTAGATTACAACATGCTTATTGTGTGCGCAGTGTATCTTGAGTCCTGCAAGTATTTTGTGAGCGGCTACGTCTTCCTGGAGGGCGTGGCTTTAATCGATGGCCGCCATTGTTTTTGTAACCATCTTGGATATCAACAAGGCACTCTGCTACTGAAAACGTACAATCGATTATCTGTGTTCGTTCTGCGGAGAACTCAAGATAGGCCGCAGACACTATATAAGCAGTACGCTTATCATTTCAATGCTTAAGGGTGCGTTTCTGCAACGACTCGCTTTTGCATTCTCTCTTTGCAGCTAGAATTTCATCGCGACGGCAAAAGGTGTCGTTGCTATGGTAACAACGCTACCTGGATTAGCCAAATTCGACATCGTTTGAATAAATACTTGCAGTCTTATAATACGTGACAATAAGATAAAGAATTCCTCCTGACGAAACAATTTTCCCAGACGCTTTTGAACTCAAATTATTAACTGTGCAGCTAAAAGCGCCGCCATGTTGAAATTTCAGATGATTTTTAGCTTCTAGCTGCGAGCATGCAACTGCTAGCCGTTGCGTAAACGCGCCCTAATTGTAATTACAAAGAGGCGGCTCACTAATTGAGGCACAAAATGCAGATCGTGATCGTGAACGCAGCTTCGTTTCATCGAGCAACAAAACAAACATTGATGATGAAAAAAAAAATCTCTTTTTTTCTTCAGCACACTGATTTCGTTTAGCACTTGTGATTCCAGTAGGCAACACAGAACAGCAAATAGTAAACAAAAAGGATCAAGCAAAAGAAATGGCCATTAGCATTGGGTCATGAGTTTGGCTGATGTAACAGCTAATTGGGCAATGGCAAATGTTTTACATGTACATGACAGTACATGATTGAATACCAAATAGACGTAAAAAAATCCTCCAGCAAAACAGGTAGATAGATAAAGGTAAGACGGTATGACCTTTTGCACGTTCACAGCACTAAAGTTGTGTTATCCACCCAAAACCAAAACCGGATGGAGAAGCCGCCGAGTTTCCAAAAAGGCCGGCCTTTGAAAGTAGTGATAGCGTTCAACTAGGGAGGGGCCACCAAGGTTAATCGTGTTAACCGGTAATCTTGGCGCGTATTACATACCCTCTTCTTTAATTTTTTGAGCCAGGAGTGATTATAACAATGCAAATACGACAAATTGAATAAAAGTCATGGTCAGAGCCATAGGGTTGTACAGTTCTAAGATCAACATGTTTTAGAAGTCTAAAAAAAGAGTAGTCGGACAAAGAACTTAAAGATGAGGGCAATAAGCCAAGATTGGAAGTTATGCAACCTTGGCAGCCTTGACAGCCTTAAGCACTTGGCAGCCTTTCCATGGTTGAATATGAATGGGTATAGTTGAATTAATTAATATCCCTCCCCTTTTCCCCCCTTCCCTCCCCTCTCTCCTCATCCCTGTTCTTCCCCCTACCTATCTGCTTTTCTCTTGAGCGAGCCGTACGCCTGGTCGCTGATGACATCTAGCGGCTAAATTTACAAGAAACTTGGCGGCCTGTCTTATACCAGTTTTGGTTTTGGGTGGAATGTTACTCAATTAACTAGTAACACGAAATGAACGATGGTTGATACGTTTCTCCGTAAAGTGTCAGTTGGTATCCTTGCGTTAACGTAGCTTTTCTTCTGTGCTGGACCCGAGTGTCAAGTTTCCCAAAATTTTCAGTGATTTCTACGGCGCGGAAATTTTCTTGCATGCTGTTGAAATAGCAAACTACATGCGTAAATGAGCCTCTTTCTTACATCAACAAAGTACATCGACAAAGTGTAGCAATCTGATTGATCTATGGTTGTGATTTCATCTCATTTAAATTGTATGCCAGTAACATGTGTTTAAATTCCTATAGCCAATCATAATGACTTTCGCATGACTTTTATACTTATTTGACTGTGTCGTATAATATTGAATATTTTATATTATTTTTGTTTATGTATAGTCCTTAAATCTAATAATACCGTCTTCCATTCGTTCGTAAAATGCGAGCCCTACTCACTCACCCTCGCCATACACTTTATTGAATGTACTGCGATTGTTTTTATTATAGTCCTTTAACTCTAAAAACCCTCTTCTTTTACTCATAAAAGGTGAGCCCGATCCCGCCATACACTTTTATTAAAATGTATGGCAAGTGTTTTTATTGTAGTCCTTTAAGTCTATAGCCTTCTTCCTTTATTCATAAAAGGTGAGTCCGACCCCGCTATACACTTTATGAAAATGTATGGCGAGTGTGGCGTGCCGTTAACTCTAATACCCCTTCGATTTATTCATTAACACTGGCGATAGCCAGTGTTAGTAAGGGTCGACCTAGGATCTCTGTGTTAAACTTTCAACTTTGAAAGCTTATAACTCCGTCAAAATTAAAAGATTTTAAACCAAATTTGGAATCTAGCCTTGACTAGTCAAGGCCTGTCTACAGTCCAAAAATTGTGAAATTCAGTCCAGCCAAACCCGAGATACAGAGAGGGGCCAAATAGACAACTTCTTGTTCTGCTTCTTGTTGTTGTTGTTCTGGGGATACTTTCGTCTGTCCTCTCTACAGGTCAAACTATTTGTCCTGTAAAGCTGGTTCTTAGCTCATTTTACAGGTATTGCTCCGTAGATGTGCCCTTTCCATAAGGCCTTTTCTAATTGGTCAAGTGGTTCAGGGGTTACGGAGCTCTAAACGACCAGATTGATTGTTTTACATTGTTTTAAACATTGTTATTATGCAACAATGCCATTTAGCAAACGCCAGCTGCAAGACATAGACTGAAGATTAAAGGATTTGTTTCTATTGTTAACACTTGCGATAGCCAGGTTAGTAAGGACCATAGCAATTTACCGAGCTTAAAGGCGGCGCAACAAAACAAACAACAAATTAATTATAAAGGTGTCACACATACCCCACCCCTCATCCACCACTACACCTATTTATTACAATTCTCAAAGTAACACGGATTAATAAACAAAAACGTATCGTTAAAAGTTAAAAGTAAGGGTC
>JAHWFP010029446.1:0-20621 GCA_023313725.1 Lithobius niger
TCTCAGGCTCTATGACATTTGTTGAAATGAGAACTTCTCGGCAATGTAATGAAGAGGTTCGACAAATGACAGAATTCCGCTGACATAATCTTCTGTGTCCACCAGTGATAAGGTGAAAGTGGCCGCTTCAATGACATTATCGGTAATATCAAAACTACCAACATGAGAACTAACATCCTCAAACGCTTTCTGCTTACCAGAAATGGTAATAATGGCACTCCCCGTAGTGAGAGAAAGTGCAGCCTGTGTAGCTGCTGAAGCGCTATTGGTTTGCAAATAAACACTACAGTGCGTATTTCCATCAGCCTGGGCGCCAGTCGACATACCATAAAGCGATAACTCCCCCTGGCCCTTCAGCCAATCGGTGAAAGTCATACTCGCGCTGGTTTGTTCAACAGGATTTGTTACTACATAGACGTTGGCCAGAACATTGCCAGTACTAAAACTGTAGACCTGCGCAGAGCCTGCGCCATCAGCATCAAGACGCAACTGCAAAGTTTGTACGCCATCCGGATAAAACCAGGCATCCGAACCGGAAGGTAATGATAGTACTACGTCAGAGCCTGCGGAGCCGAGCAGAGAGAGGGTGTTCATTGGTCTGACTGGCACCGTCGGATCAAAGAATGGAGCGCCAGTGGAGCAACTCATTTGCAATATAGCCATTTTTATATCCCTTACTGTTAAATAAACGGTCATGAAAAATATTTCATGAGCACAAAAGTGCAGCGGCAGTATAAATATTAAATCACTCGTGCTGTGTGCAAAAAACAGAAATAAAAAGCATGTTTTTTGGATTATTTCACGAGATATCTGTCGATAATTTAATATTTTTAGATCGCTGATAGTAGGATCGGAAAAATATATCTGGTGACGGTATTACAGGATACGGACATTCAAATCTCGTAGGTAGGCAACCACATCCCGGATAGCATCACTTCCGCATGGCGATGAGCGCGACCCGGTGTTTGTTTTGCCCATGTGCTGTTCAGCATTTGATCCGCAGCGTTATTCCAATCCTCCTGTATCATCGCTGATAGCATGTGATGGAAATTCCCCAGCCCCGTTACCCCCATCTGATAACCCATTGAAATAAGAATGTCTTGCCGCGGCTGGTGGCAATGTTTCAGCGCAATAGCGATTTCACTGTTTTCCATCATCGCTGTCAGTGTGTGCGTTATATTATTCTCAAGCCAGGCATCAATGACGCTGTCGCTTAAAGTAAAAGTATAATGACTCAATGGAGCACCTTGCGGCCCTAACTTAAAGCCGACGCCGGTCGTTGGGTAGCCTAAGCTGTCAAGATAGGGCGTGTAACGAACACCTTCCTCCTGACGTAGCAAGGGAATAATTTTACTTTCCTTATTTATCATATTGACCTCTTATATTTTCAATCTGATTTATTATGGTGCTATACCCGTAATATCGATTGGGGAGCCTGAGTTGTGTAACCCGATTTAAGTGAGTTATACGTTATCCGCTAATTTAGAAGTATCATGCCTGAGTGAGGCCTCCTGAAAGGCCTCGTTGCTTATCCTGAATGGGCTACATTGGGGCAATAAACGTGACTGAGCCAGTGATGTAGTCGTCGGTGTCTACCAGCATTAGCGTAAAATCTGCCGCTTCAACGACCTTATCGGTGAGGTCAAAACTGCCAGCGTGAGTACTGCTAACGTTTACAAAGGCGACTTGCGATCCTGAAGACGCGATCGTCGCGCTGTTGTTATTCAGGGTTAGCCGAGCCTGCGCGGCCGTAGATATCGCTGATGTTTGCAAATATACGCTGCAGAGGGTTTCTCCATCGGCTTCAGCATTAGATGACATACCGTAATATTGTAAATCTCCCTGTCCGGAGAGCCATGAGGTAAATGTCATCACGCCTGACGCGTCCTGCGTTGGGTCCGTTTGCAAATATGCGGTAACCGTCACGTTACCCGTGGTAAAACAGTAAACCTGAGCAGAGCTTCTTCCTGTCGAGTCCAGGCGTATGTTCAATGTTTTGGTGCCATCGGGATTAAACCAGGCATCGGAGGTTGAAGATAAAGAGAGCGTAACATCTTCACCGGCAGGCCCGTGCAGCGTGACCGTATTTATTGGGCGAACCTGTACTGTGGGATCAAATATGGGGGCCCCGGTCGTACAGTTCATCCTGAGCGTTGAAGCACTTTGAGTGGCGATCTCCACGTTGGTGGGCATTGACTCCGCAATCCCCCTTCTGTTTGCCAGCACCACCGTATAATACGCCGTCGCCATTCCGTTGCCGATAGGGGATATCGCGGAGGCAGGGACGATTTCGGTGAATACTCCAGCAGTGCTTTCTGCTGCGGTAACCGGATGCACGAGGCTCCAGGCAGTCCCATCGACAGGCGTGATACCATCAGACAGGTAGCCTTGCCAGTACAGCGTAACGACATCATCTTCCATCAGGGACGGATAAGAAATCTGCATTGGCGTACCATCAGCATATTCAGTGCTATCAATGGTGTTATCGCCAGCGGCCTCTGGTAGTGTCGGCGCCGGGAAAAGCTGAGTATGCACGGTATCAATATTGACCGTGGCCGTGGCGGATATTCCGCTGCCGTCCCCAACAAATTCGACGCTGTACCATGCCTGAAACGTACCAATTCCTACGGCTTCGATATCGGCGGCGGGTACCACAACACTAAATCCAGTGGCTATTTCAGCGCTTGTTAAGGTGTGCAGTATCGACCCAGAGCTGGCAATAACTGGGACTTCTTTCGCATAACCTTGCCAGCTCACTGTGACAATGTCGCCCGCCGTTGCCCCCAGATAAGCACGAACGGCAACGGGCGTTCCGTCCATCGCTTCGCTGCTGTCAATCCAGCCATCATTCCCTTCAGGAAAATAGGGCGCAAGCAGGGCTGTCTGAGCGGTGTCAATATTGGTTGTCGCGGTGTCCGAGTTTCTCGCTCTCCCCCCTGCAGCAGGTTGAACCGTATACCAGGCAGACGCTTTTCCTGTCCCGATAACGGAAACATAGGGCGCAGGAATTTGGACTGAAAATGGATGGCCTGCTTCGGTACTGGATACAGAATGCATCAGACTATACACACTGTCCTGCACCACATTTCCGGTGTCATCGGCGCCAACCCAATATACAAATACGTCGTCGCCAGTCGCCATACCGGTATACGCTGGAATCTGTACCAGCGTGCTGCCGTCTGCAAGATCGTCTCCGGTAATGGTATTGCTATCGTTTGCTTCAGGAAATATGGGGGCGGGTAAGATCCCCGTGTCGCTGCGACGAACTATCGCGATCACGGTATCTGAGACGGCGATATTACCATGGGCATCCAGACGGGTGTAATAGAGTGGATAACTCCCGTCAGGCACCAGATCTGCATCTATAGTAATGTTCCAGGGGAAATAGTTCTCGGGAGAATCGGATTCAATATAGAGCAAGCCGGATTGAATACCATTCCAGTATAGTGTCAGATAATCACCCTGAGTTGCGTTGGGCGACTCGTTAATGACAATGAGAACACCGGGCTCCTGAATTAAATCCGCACTATCAATACTTCCGTTCGACATTTGGGGAAGCTGCGGAGGGTAAAGGACACTGTTGGCTGGTGATGTGGTTTGCATAGATACCTCATTATCCGTGAGGGCTCACACCCGCCGGGGCGGGTGTGAGGTGGGTTAAGCTTGAGTGTCAATCCCGATGGTGGCAACAGCAGATGTTTTCACTGTGTCGCCGTTGGCAGGGGTCATAGAGTACCAGGCTTCCGCTGTACCCAACTGGATACCCTGAGGAATATCCGCAGCTGGAATGAGAATTTCCAGATAGTTATTCTTCAGATCTTCTGCATCAACGGTGCCAGTCAGAGCAATATCCTTAGCCACTTGCACACCGTTCTGGTCGTAAACCATCCAGGTCATGGTCACTGTATCGTTCACGGCAATACCCGGCCAGTAGAGTCGGGCTGGCGTACCATCCAGTGCCTGTCTGGCGTTGATATAGCCGTTGTTAGCATCGGCTTCCGGGAAATCAGCAGCAGGAAGTGTTGCCGCTGGCTCGCCTCCAGAAACAGTTTCCATACGGGGGAGAGAGACGGCGATGTTGCCCTGGCTATCGGTGTATTGGTAATAGAGGGTATAAGTCCCATCCACCAACGCTTCCGGTGGCAGATCTTCGTTAACATTAATGTTCCATGGGAAAAAAGTCGTAGGATCGTCAATAAACTTACTGACGGAGTGAATTTCATCCCAATAGAAGCTGACCTGGTCACCACGACTGGCTTGCGCATAAGCCTGGATCGACACGGTTACGCCGTTGGCAATGTCATACTTGTCGAGATCCAAATCTCCGCCGTCAGTAACCAGAGGGAGGGAAACCGTATTGTCCGCGATGCGGACATCCACCTGCATACTGGTTGAGATGTCAGAGTCCAGATAAGCGATGTAGCGATAGACGCCCAGACCTTCCGGTAGGCTGGACAGGGTGATTTCCAGGGTAGCAACACCCGAAGAATCCGTTTCTGATGTTACCAAGGTTACCGGCGGTAAAGTATTCGCCCAGTAAACGGTCACGCCTGAAACCGGTGCGCCAGACGCATCAGCAACTGCCGCCGTCAGCGTCACCACTTTGCTAACAGGAATCACGGCAACCTGTGGGTCGGCATGGACAGCGACAATATGGTCAGAATCTGCAAGAATCATTTTTATCTCCTGGGAATAATTAAATAAATACCGGAGTACCCGATATCGGCCCGTTATTGAGCGAAATCAGTGTAAATCGGGTTTAGATTGGGAAATGTGCTAAAAGATTGTTCAGAATGGGCTAAATTGGATCGTTTTGCTGTCTGAGGAATATCTCAATTGGCAGGACGCTGATGACTACATATAAGTTTCAGTTGGTGCCTGAGAGCGTTTTTACCGAATTGCCTCTAGCCCTAAGTTTTAATACATGACAATGGCATGTATTGAAACTTCATTGTGATCTGAGCAAAAGAACGTATCGGACTTGTAATAGATGAGGAAATAAATATCAGACAATCATGGTAAATCGAGTTATTGTTCGCATGCTAATGATTGCGACGCTATTTTTATGCTTCGCCAGATTTCTCTGTATAGTGGAGAATCCTAATTGCACAGATCACTCTGGTTGCTAATCTACTGATTAGCTGTAAGTGTTTTGCTATTTCTGTTAAATGAAACCAAACTGAACACTAACGATAAAAGTAGATATAGATCACAATTCGATTGATTTTGCGCTGTGTCTGTATGAGAATAAAAGTGTCTGATTTACCCATCCGTACCGAGATCCACAGGCAAGAGCATCCTTGAAAATAGATGAACTGTCAGTGTCGCCTATATTGTCCGTACTGACTGTAGTAATGAAGCTTATAACTTCTTGGTAGTTGTGTAGGGTATAGATGTGATATTCGCGCTTTTAGTTTTTAGAGATGAAAGAGGGTGATGTTGTAACAGTCGGCTCAACGATGGGTATTATCATAAATTCATGCAAAACAGCAGTATATCAAAAAACAATAAAATGTAAAATTTTGTGTTTTCGGAACGTAACTCTGAAAATTTATTTATTGACAGGTTGCTTCCTTTAATGAAATAAATTTAAATGATACGATAAATAAAAAAAGACTATTGGTTTAGTGAATTATTAATCCAGTCGAAGGATATTTTTATGGCAGAACTCGTGAATGCTTTCCATTCTATCCAGACAGACAAACCTGTTCAACACATCAATGCGTTGATAGGGCCATTATCCTGCGATCGTCGCGTGACGGTTTTTGATGCTGGAACGCAAAAACCTTTTCCCCATATTTCTGAACATGTAGGGCCGATTATCGTGGTGCTGGAGGGCGGGTTTGAGATACGCCGCACTGATGGACTGGTTCTTGTTCGTGGTGGTGGCCCATATGTTCTTGGCTTAGGCGAGGCTTTATATGGTCGGGGAAGGCATACTATTTACTGCACCACAGCATTAAACATCGTTTCGCTATCTAAAGAGGAAGCATTTGAAATTGTTGACAAAGAATCGTTATGGAGCCATGTCGCGAATCTTCTGGCCTGGCAATTGCAATTGATGGTCGCGCGTGATGAAGAACTTACCTCGGTTGATGCTTATACCATGATTCGCGCTAAGCTGAGTGAACTGTATATGCTTAAAACTCAGTTTGGATTAAGTTTTAATATCGTTGATTTTATTCAGCAAAGAACAAATCTTAGCCGATCTATTATCCATCAGGTGATTTCTGAACTTAAACGTGGAGAGTACATCACCATTGTTCGCGGGCGTCTTGTAGACATGAAAAGCTCTTTGCCTCAAAAGTATTAAATATTTTTACCCAGCGTTATGATAATCCTGGTTAAGATATCTTACTGATATATTGTAACGCTAGTTTCTCGTTCATCGAACACCATATGTTTCTATTGCGGAGATATTCTTCTTCACTTGGTTAATTATATTTTTACCTTCACGATATCTGATTGTTAGTCATTCTTTTAGCTTAATAAATCAATTAAACACCTGAGCAAATATATTATATTCTGCTCGTCATGAATTGCATAACCAAGAATATCACTAAGTCGAGTGATATTGTTTGATGGTTGCTGATTTTCATCATATCCCGCGAAAAATTAGTATTGATATCAGGCGATTGAGCAGTCCATGATTGTCGGGTTAATTTGGATTATTTTCTATAGATTCAATGTGTTATTACGACAGGTTTTGTTTCTCCACTTTCGGAGATATATAGCGCTTTTCATTTTACCCTGCATCATTGATTATATCCTTAAGTGTAGGCATTAGCTGCACAAACATGCAGATTGATGCGAGTTTCTCCTTTGTCCTGGAATTGAACTTTTTAATATATTAAGGCATCTCCCCTGTATGCGGAGTGCAGTGGAATACTACCAATGAGTAAGAAAGCGAATATGAAAATAAGGCTTGGTGTCGCGAGCAGATTAATTGTATGGCTGCAAATAGTTATGCAGTTATTATTTCCATTTGTTACATCAGCATATACCTACGCTGCATCACAACCTCCTGTTGCTGTTCCCGTGCCGACTCAGGTTACCAGCCTGCTGGCAGCTGGCGGAACGGAAACGGAGAATGGTTCGAACGGTTTAAAATCGACAGCAACCAGTATGGCAACCGGAGCTGCGGCCAACTCCGTTGAAGAATGGCTTAGCCATTTTGGCACGGCAGAAGTCAATCTGAATACCGATGAAAACGGCAACTGGGACAACAGCTCAATCGATTTTCTCGCGCCGTTGTACGATAACAAAAAATCGGTTCTTTTCACCCAACTTGGTCTCAGAGCGCCGGATGGACGAACGACCGGGAACATCGGTATGGGCGTTCGCTCGTTTAATACTGAAAACTGGATGTTCGGCGGCAACGTTTTTTTTGACGATGATTTTACGGGTAAGAACCGTCGTGTGGGAATTGGCGCTGAAGCCTGGACTGATTATCTGAAGCTGGCGGCTAACAGTTATATCGGTACTACAGAGTGGCACAGTTCCAGAGATTTTGCAGACTATAACGAAAAGCCTGCTGATGGATTTGACATCCGCGCCGAAGGCTACCTCCCTGCGTATCCGCAACTGGGAGCCAAAGTCATGTATGAGCAATACTATGGCAAAAATGTGGCTCTGTTTGATAAAGATCACCTGCAGAATGATCCATCCGCCGTCACCATGGGGCTGAATTATACGCCAATTTCGCTGGTGACTGCGGGGATTGACTATAAACGCGGACAAGATTCCCAGGATGATGTCAAATTTAGCCTCAACTTCCGCTATGCCATTGGCGAGTCCTGGAGCCAGCAGACTTCTGCAGATCAGGTGGCGCTGCGCCGCAGCCTGGCGGGAAGCCGTTACGATCTTGTCAACCGCAATAACGAGATTATCCTGCAGTACAAAAAGAAAGACGCAGAACTTGTGCTAGCCGATATGACGCTGGTGGCTACCAAAGATCATAGTCCGGCAGATGGAACGACGGCTAACATGGTTACATTACAGGCGATTACGTCTGACCACAAACCCGTCCCTGGCGCCACTATCGCATGGGCGGTGACCGGAGGCGCGCAGCTCAGTAGCAAAAACAGCGTAACGGATGCCAACGGCGATGCCTCAGTGAGCCTGACAAACACGACTGCAGAACAGGTGAGCGTGACGGCTTCATCAGGTGGCGTTACGCGCGCGATTGATTTGTCATTCACCCAGTCAGTCGCCTCGCTAGGCCTGGTTCTGACCAAAAACCACAGCAAAGCTGACGGTATCGATCAGAATATTGGCCAGGTCACCGTGAAAGATGCGAGCGGTAAAGTTTTACCAGGTATCGCCCTGGCATGGCATTTGGATAATGGTGCGGTGATTACCAGCAGTGACAACACGACGAACGCGGATGGGCAGGCAACCGTCCATTTTACCAGCACGAAGGCAGGACTGGTAAAACTCAGCGCCAGTGCAGAAGGAAAAACCGAGAGCATCAACGCAGACTTTTCCAGCCCTCCGGTGTCCAGCATAGAGGTCAGTATGACCACAAACAATGCGATTGCCGACGGGAGCAGCACCGATGTCGCTCAGGCGCAGGTGACTGATTCTGCGGGCCTGCCGATACCTGATACCAGTGTCACCTGGACCGTGTCCGGCAGTGCTATCGCAACCACTGCGACGGTAGTCAATACGGATAACAACGGTAAAGCAACGCTTAAGCTGACGGATTCTGTGGCCGAAAATGTGGTTGTTACGGTCACCGCGGAAGGTAAAACCGCTAGCACAACTGCGCTATTTAGTGCAGCGCCGGTCAATAATGTTAGCGTAAATATGGTGACTAATAATGTGCAGGCCGATGGTAGTACGCCTGATGTGGCGCGGGCCGTTGTAAAGGATGCCAACGGTCAGCCAATGGCGGATACCAGCGTGACCTGGACGGTGTCCGGCAATGCCAAAGCCGCGTCAGCCACTACGGTAAATACCGATACTAACGGGGTTGCCACGCTGAATCTGACGGATACCGTGGCAGAAAACGTAGCGGTAAATGCCGTTGCTGAAGGAAAAAGCGGTAGCGCCACGGCGACCTTTACGGCCATTCCGGTAGACAGTGTCGCGGTGACCATGAAAACCAACGATGTCTATGCCGACGGCAGTACGCCAAACGTAGCTCAGGCCGTCGTGAAGGATGCCAGCGGTCAACCGATGGCCGATACCCGTGTATCCTGGACGGTGTCCGGTAGCGCGAAAGCGGCATCAGCCACCACGGTAAACACTGATGCGAATGGCGTCGCAACGCTGGAGCTGACGGACACCGTGGCGGAAAGCGTAATAGTAAACGCCGCTGCTGGCGGAAAAAGTGGCAACGCGACGGCGATCTTCACGCCCCTTCCGGTAAACAGCGTCACTGTCACCATGAAGACGAATAATGTGCAAGCTGACGGTAGCACGCCTGACGTGGCGCAGGCCGTCGTGAAGGATGCCAACGGTCAGCCAATGGCGGATACCCGCGTGACCTGGACGATATCTGGCAACGCGAAAGCCGTTTCGGCGACTACAGTAAATACCGATGCTAACGGGGTTGCCACGCTGGATCTGACTGACAGCGTTGTAGAAAGCGTCACGGTTACCGCCACAGCAGACGATAAATCCGGTAGTGATACCGCGATATTTTCCGCCATTCCGGTCGATAAAGTGGCGGTCACTATAACCACCGATAATTCCCCGGCGGATAATGGCACCACGAATGCCGCCCAGGCACTCGTGACGGATGCAAAAGGCCTGCCGATGGCAAATGTCTCTGTCAACTGGGCAATCACGGGGAGCACAACGGCAACAGCGGGTAGCCCAGAGACGGTGATGACGAATACCAGCGGCATCGCTGTCCTGACGCTGAAAGACTCAGAACCTGAAGTTGTCACCGTGACGGCGAACGCAGGCGGAAAATCAGGTTCTGCTACCACGACGTTTACCCCGCGAGAGGCAAAAAATATTGCGCTGAAAGTGACCGGAGATAATGCAATTGCTGACAATACTGCTATCAACACCGTTCAGGCGACGGTAGATGATGGCTACGGCAAACCTATCAAAAATGTGAGCGTGACGTGGTCTATAGGCGGCAGTTCGACGGCAAAACTGTCGACTCCGGCTATCGCGACCACCGATGAAAACGGCATTGTCACCGTGAGTTTAACCGACTCGGTTGCTGAACCGGTGCATGTTATTGCCAGCTCCGCAGGGCTGACTAATACAACGTCAGTGACCTTTGTCCCTGTGCCTGTTGGGGATGTGGCGGTGACCATGACCACTGATGATTCACCAGCCGATAATGAAACCAATAATATTGCGCAAGCGAAAGTAACGGATGCAAAAGGTCAGCCGATGGCAGACGTATCCGTCACCTGGGCGATAACTGGTAGCACGACGGCGAGCACAAGTAGTGCAGAAATGGTAACGACGGATGCCAGTGGTATTGCCACCCTGAAACTGAAAGACTCTGTACCCGAATCCGTCACTGTGACGGCGAACGCAGGCGGACAATCCGGTTCCACCACGACGACATTTGTCGCCAGAGAGGTGGCGACTATTACGCTTACCGCGACCGGAGATAATGCGATTGCAGATAATACTGAGCTCAATACCGTTCAGGCGTTAGTGAAGGATGGAAATGACAAACCTATTCAAAATGCAAATGTGTCGTGGTCTATTAGTGGCAGTTCGACAGCCACGCTGTCGACGGCGGTAATGGTGACCACTGATGCTAACGGTATTGCGAATGTCAGTTTAAAAGACTCGCAGCCTGAATTTGTGAACGTCACCGCCAGTTCAGGTGGGATAAGCAACACAGCATCGGTTACATTTACTCCGGTACCGGCTGCAAGCGTGGTTGTGACAATGACGACCCCCAGTTCTCCTGCGGATGGCAGCACGCCGAATGTGGCGCAGGCGTTGGTGACGGATGCTAAGGGCCAACCAATGGCGAACGTCAGCGTCTCATGGACGATGTCTGGAAAAGCCCAGGCGGCGTCAGCGACGACAGTAAACACGGATGCGAATGGGATTGCCACGTTTAGTCTGACGGACACAACGATGGAATTTGTTACGGTTACCGCCACTGCCGCTGGATTATCGGGAAGCGCCCAGGCACAATTTAGTGGCCTGGATGTTGATCACCTGACTATTGTGACGTTAATCGATGGCAAGGGGATAAGATATGGTCAGCCAAACGAGGTAGAAGTGACGGCGTATGATACCAAGGGCCAACCGATGCAGGGCGTTGGGATTAAATTGACCTCTGGTTCTACAAGCGCATATTTCACCTCCCCAGATATCGGAGTCACTGATGGGTCAGGAAAATTCACGGCATATGTCATGGCATCGATACCCGGTGGTACGATAATTACTGCGACAACGACGAATTCTTCGGGAGCGGCGAGAACTGCACAAGTCGCTGTACATTTTACTAGTTAATTCTATGAGCGCTTCCCATTAATCGGGATGGGAAGCGCATGATGTTATTCCCGCAGCTTTTTCCGCACTATTCCCTCGTTTTATTGTTACCTCAATAATAATGGCATTGACTACTGTACTCACTCCCGTTACTGCCATCTTCTCATTTAAAGAATTATTTTCTGCACGATTGAAACTCAAAAAAAGACACATGCAGCAGGTGCATTTTAGCCATACTGCCTTATCGAAAGTGGCAGGTGATATTTATAACACTATTAGATAAGTGTGGATCATCGTGATGAGGGGCAATATTAGAATGTGTAAGCTATTTTTCGAAGGGATGTATGGTCTTGGCGATAATATCTACCAACGACCTTTTCTCCGTCATTTCCCTGGGGCGTATGTCAGGACGCCCTGGCCTGAATTATATTGCGATCTGGACATACATTGTGTGAGATCGAAAACCAAACTGCATGCTCAGCGGAAAAACGAGGAGCGCACGCAGTATTCATTTATTAATCTTCCAGACAATGTACAGCGCGTACGTATAGGGTATAGTCCAGCTGATTTGCAAAAATATGGTGTTATTGGTACTTTTCGCAAACAATTTAATATAAATGATCCGCTTGAATATGATTTGCCGGATTTTAACGATCGGTATGAAGGTATCCCATTTGAACAACGTATTGCTATTATCCGTCCGGCTACGTTACGAAGAGAATGGGAAAGCAGCGCACGTAACCCTGAGCCGGATTATATTAACCGTGCTGCTCACATTCTTCGACAAGAAGGCTTCTTTGTGATTAGTATCGCGGATACTGAACCTGATATTGAATGGATTATTGGTACACCTCCCGCGGCAGATCTGAATCTTATTCATGGTGAGTTAACGCTGACACAATTATGCACGCTGTATAAACAGGCGGCCTGTGTTGTGAGCCCTGTCGGTTTTTCTATTCCGATGTCGATTGCGTATCGTACTCCTTTATTTGTTATCGGTGGTGGACGAGGAGGACATAATGCTCCTGAAATACTCACCGATCCGGAAATGCCCCTTAATAAGATAAAGTGGGCACTTCCAGATAATTATTGTCGTTGCACAATGGCGAAACATGATTGCAGTAAAACTATTGCACATTTTGATGATAAATTTTATGGATGGTTAAATGAAAGCGTTTACTGAAACTTTGAATCAAGGGTTAGTCTGGCTTCCGGAATTAGGCATTGGACATTACCCCGTTCCTCAGGATTGTCGGCCTTATGATGACAGCTATTTCTCAAATTATCAGTCTCTGGCTGATACTGTAATAGGGAAAAAGCTAACACAAGCGCGTATAGATATGATCGCGCGACACTATACCGGTAGCGTTGTTGATGTGGGTATTGGCTCAGGAATATTTGTTGAGAGTAGAGCACATACCACGGGATATGATGTAAATCCGAAAGGCATTGAGTGGCTAAGGCAGCGAGACCTATGGTCCGATCTTTATCAACATACTTATCCCGCATTGTCATTCTGGGATAGCCTTGAGCATATTGATAGACCAGATATTGCCGTCGCGCAGTCGCAGCGTTGGGTATTTGTATCCATACCGGTATTCAGAAATGGGGAACATGTGCTGCGCTCAAAACATTTCAAGCCGGCAGAGCATATTTGGTATTGGTCTCATGAAGGCGTGATATCCTGGTTTCTGGAGCAAGGATTCGCGCTTGCGGAGTACAACGATATTGAAAGTCAGCATGGCCGGGAAGGGATCCATTCATATGCATTTGTGCGTATCTTCCAGTAAACAATAAACAAGGCATTACACCTCATTAAATCGGATGGGGGTAATGCCGGAGTGTTATTTGATGAATACCGTAATAATACTAGCCTCAGGACCATCATTAACGCTGGCAGACTGCGATACAGCTATTAATAGCCGTCTCCCTGTGATTGCGGTCAATTCAACATGGGAAGCTGTTCCAGAATGTGGCTATATTTATGCAGGCGATTACCGGTGGTGGAAATATAATATTGATAAATTGCCTGAAGGGCCAGAACGGTGGACTTGTAACAAATTGGCGCAAGAGGGTTTTGGTATTAACTATCATCAGCCGCAATATACCGGAGGTTACAATTCAGGGCTGAGGGCGATTATGTTTGCAGAATATATGGGGGCGAAAAATATTCTTATTTTAGGATATGATTGCTCGGTGGCGGATGGCCTTCATTGGCATGGGCCGCATACGATGACGGGGAACCCAACAGAACTGCTGACAAAGATATGGCAAAGTGAATTCTTATCTCTCAGCCACTATCTTGATGGTAAAGCAAGAGTATTTAACTGCTCAAGGAAAACTGCTTTGGACTGCTTTCCGATATTTTCATTTGAAGAGGCGCTGGAGTTGGTGTGATTAATATAAATTAAAGGGTAGGTGCTCAATGCCTGGACCAGGTTCTGGCAACAGGCGTATTCGAAAATAAATTTTTGTTGCACCGGTTTTTGTGGATAAAGAATATCAATTAATGATAAACATTGCATTGGTGAGGTGTTCGTATGAGTAATAAGATTACATTTGGAGAATTGTTGTCAGCCTTTATATCACAGCCTATCGAAGCTATTAAAATTATGTTTATTCTGACCCTGGGGGAAGTAGGGCGGTGGTTGTATGGGGGGGGACGATTCCGGGAGCGGGCGGGAGATCTGATTATAAGCCTTCTTCTTTTTTATCTGATTCGTCCGCATATCGCAAATTTGCCACCATTGTTTGGTACTAAAATTTCTTCGGGAGCAATCGCAATTAGTATTGCATTGCTGGGCACGCATGGTATCAGTCAGTTATTAATTTATACGGTGAAGAAGCGAACCGGTATCGATTTCAGTGAACAGATAAACAAAGATAAGAAATAACGAGTGCCAGCCTGTGGGCAGATCCAGCCTTTCAGGCTTTAACTATATTGTGATAGATATAGACTTACGCTTCGTTATTATTTTCATGATAATCTCCACGTTATGATTCATATCATCAGTCGATGATACATATTTCCTGATGTGACATCAGAGACGAACCCGTCAGACATTATACCTATTGACTTTTGGATATGCATGTCGGTTAACGACTCTGTTACTGCCGGTTATAGTAGGTGGCGTGACTCAGTCCGCTGGCAAATCAAGTTGATTTGGCGATAGAGAAGTCGCTCTGTGCGGACTGAGATTTGTTCAAAGTAAGATATTAAAAGCAAGATAAACATAAAATATGTTAAAGGTCTTCTTGCTCAATGATTAGATAAAAACAATACATCCTTAATTTCTTTTAATAGCTTTCTGTCTTTATTTTTCTTATTAATATAAAGTCCGCGGTGAATACTCACGCCAGGGATTTTTATCTTTTGAGTGTTTGGTGGTGCGAAGAAAGAGGATAACCATCCTGGAATCAGCATCATTCCTTTTCCTTCACTCGCCAATAACAATAGAGTCATCGTATCGTATTCTGCTTCCTGAATCTTAACATACGGCAGAAAATGCTTTAATGCATTGGTGACAAATCCTTTTGTTTCCGATGATAAAATATCTTTGCGTATATACAGAATGATATCTTTCATGGTATCAAAATCTTTCATTTCTTCTTCTGAAAGATGACCTGGAGCTAACAGGAACACTGAATCATCTCCTTCAGATTGGAGCGTGAAGCCTTCGGGCATATCTATTTTTCTGAAAGACAGCAGTATAGTCTGAGGATTCAGGGAGAGAGATTTAATTTCATCATTTGAAACAAAAACCCGGCGACACACGATGCCGGGATGCAGAGTTTTCAGCTTGATTAAGATGTGCTGGTAGAGAACATAGGGAACACTGAGATCGCATAACAACTCAAGAGCGGACATACGATTTGAAGAATTAAATTTGTTTTCAACACCACACAACAGATCGTAGGTTGGTTTTAGTTCCTCATAAAGAGAGCAGGCGAGTTCAGTAGGTTCTAATTGATTATAGCGTCGGTTAAACAACTTATCACCCATCATGCCTTCAAGCTCGTAAAGGACTCTGGTTAATGGTGAGCGTGTAACGCATAATTTTTCTGCAGCAAGGTTGATACAACGGGTTTCAAAAGAAACAATAAAATATTTTAATTTTCGTGACATCAGTACTGTCATGAGGACTCCTTAATTGGGGGCGTTAAATAGAAAGTGAAACGCAAAAGTAGTATTTCCTGTGCATATATTTAGTACCTGGAGGTAAGTAATTCTCCAGTGTGTTTCTGCTGCTCTCTGCTTATCTATAAGTATATATGATTAGTGAATAAATTTGACCTAAAAGTTAGCCCGAATCGAGCAATTATGAGCCAGAGTGTGTGGTGATTTGTTTCACAGGATTCAGAGTATTGCCTTTTTCATCTCTGGAATAAAAAAATGTAAAGTGAGAGTGAATATGCAAGCCCGGAAGGTGGTGGGGATAAGTTGGCTGGTTGCGATATAGAAAGATCTCAGTGGACAGGCGTGATGAGAAATGATCATTTTTGATACAATTAAAACATTTGTTTGATCTCAATATTTGACTTCAGGCCATGAATAATAAGTTTTATCTCCGCAGGTTTTTTCACATCTTAGCTGGGCTTTAAACTGAGCATAAATTCGGACCTCGGTCTGCTCATTGGCGGAGGGACTGAGGGGGATTTTCCGGCGGGCAGGGGATGTGGAATGTTAGAGGACACCAGTTCGTTGATCACAAAACAGGGGGGCCTGGAGGTTGAGGTGAATTTCAACTTGTAGTTTCTGCAAAGCATTAATGTTGAGTTGGAGGGTTACGAAGATAAATTATTTAACAATTTTGATTAAACTGGAAAATGTGCTCTGAGTTATTAAATTTCATTTTTGTGACGCTACATCTTTAATATTAGCTTGTATTATCAGAATTATCTATTCAGTTGTTCGCTATGCTTACATAGCCTGTCTAAGCTGAGTAAAGTTTATTTGCAGTTTCTTTACATAATTTAGCAACTTTGCCGATCGATGCTAATATTTTACGCAATACAGAATAAAAAAGCATTTTAATATCAGTTACCTACTGTCCAATTACTGAGTGCATGGCAAAATGAGTCTGAAAACTTTAAGTGCAGTTAGCAAAATCTGGATTTGGAGTCAGATAGCCCTGTAAATATTGTTACCTTTGGTATCTCAGGCGCTGGGGACGTACCAATGAAAAATCTCTGTGGCAGAATCATCTGTCACAGAGAGCACGATTGTTACGGCATTAAAGGAAGGTCTTCCCGCAGGATACCGCACCGATCACATCGGAACTTTTTGGTCTGATGCGGAATACGAGAACTGCGCATCCTGAGCCGAGCTGGTGGGTAAGGTAATTTTGACTATCGGAACGGCAATATTGTATTCCGAATAGTAGGTCTGCTGGTTTTTTTGCGCGTTGGCCAGGCCGCTACTACTGCCATTCAGATAGAAAAAGGCTTGCAGAGGAAGTTTCGCCAGCGTTGTTTTGTCAGTTCCCCAGGTCTGCAGCCGCATCTCATTCTGCTCGGCCAGTGATTCTCCGGAAAGCAGCGTCATGGCGTCTATCGTCTGCATAAAGGCATCCGCTACGTCAAAGCCCTGATTATATGCAGGGTTAAGGCTGACAATAAACCCGCATTGGTTATCGTGGTTATGTCCTCCCGAATCGTAAAGGTTAAGCCATTGCTCGGCAGTGAAGATGCCCTGAAGCTGACACTCTTCATTATTGACTGTTGCCCGTGTCGATGTTCCGCAACCGCCATCATCTCTGATGTCAGTAGCCCCATCGATAGGAAAAGCACACAGGACGTCGATTTGGATCTGATTTGCCAGGCGGTCATCCTGTGGATAAAGGATATAACCGTTAGGACGATCGTATGCCAGATTGCTGTATTTTGCGTCTTTTCTCAGATAGGAAAATGACGTACCGCCGCTACTGATGTTTTTACTGTCAGGAGTCCACGGTTCACTTTTCGAGGAATCGGTGGCGCGGAGAGTCACGCCGGAACATAGATAAGCAGGTCGTGATGCCGTATTACAAAAGCGACGAGTATCGTTATACTGCGCGGTGAGAACCGATGCGACGTCAGTCACCACCTGGTCGCTATCCGAATAGCTGAATGTTGCCATATAACCTTGAGCCGTGGGCAGCGTCATTTTTATTACAGGCAAAAAAGCTTTTGTTGCATTGTAATAATCCTGCTGATCGTTCTGTGCATATTTCAATCCTGAACTCACAGTGTAAAATATAGCCTTTAAGGACGGTATAATATTGGCTGGCCATGTGGGTACCATTAACTCATTAAATGAATTAAATGCTTCATAGCCCGCTGTTGCCGCACTGTGTAGTACGGTAGTGAAATCAGTTGAATTTGTTATTCTAAAACCGCATTGATGCGAGTATCTCTCCTGCTCGGGAACAGAGGTAAAATGACTATACCATTCTGATGGCGTCGTTATACCTTGCTCCTGGCAGGGTTCGCTAACCACAGGATAATCACTGTGCTGCCCGCAGCCATTACTGTCTCTTGCATATGTGTTTGCTTGTAGTGGGAATGCGCATTCAACGTTGATAGCATAACTCCCGGCAGGCGCATTCACTTCCGGAGATAGAATATAACCCTTGTCATAGCTGTTATTGATAAAAGCAAAGTTATTATCTGCCCGCAAATACATGAACGAAACGCTACCAAGATTGGCTTCATCCGGCGTGACTTGCCATGATAATTGAGACGTATCCGAGGAGGTTCCATGAAATAATACGCCACTACACTCATAGGCAGGATCGCCATTTTCACAGCTATCCACTATTTTGTTGTAGTAACTTGTTATTTCATTAACAACCGTTGTTCCTCGTGAGCTTAATCCTGATGCGTGTGCGCTGAAATTCATTATTAGTAGCACGAATATTAATATATTTCGTATTTTCATTTTATACTCCGACTTAATGAAAAGTCCCTGTTAGTTTGGCATCAGGCCAGATAAGTAATATTACCGGTCAATGAGGACGGAACTTTCGTTTGATCGCCGCCGGATATGCTGTCGCCCCAGGCAACGAATGAGCCATCCGTTTTGAGCGCAAAGAACGCCCTTGAGTTGGGATAAATGGCGCAAACGTTAACCAGATCATCCTTAACTGCGGTGGTATCCCCCCCGTAGGAGCTGTTACCCCATGCGGAAACCGTCCCGTCTTTATGCAGGGCGGCAAAGCTCCAGCTGGTTCCCGTTATCGCGATAACATTGGTGAAAGATGTCGTATCTGAGCTATTGCCGCCATGCGTTTTCTCTCCCCAGCAAATGACCTGACCGTTACTGCGCAATGCGGCAAACGCGCCGTAGCTCGATTTGATATCAACAATATCCGTATAGTTCTTGTAATCGGTTGGAATACTTGCGCCCTGGCTGGCTTCTCCCCAGGCAACGATCTGCCCGTTACGCCTCAATGCGAGGAAAGCCGATTCCGTCGCACACACACGGACAATGTCCGTAATTCCTGATACTGCACTCGCGTCCCCACCGTATGCGGTGTCACCCCATGCCTTAACCATTCCGTTATTGAACAATACTGCGAACGCGCGGCGTGACGAGTAACAGGCGGTGACCCCCGTCAGAGACTGAATATCACTGGTTATGGAACCGCCACAGGAAGCGTCGCCCCAGGTGTAAACCTGCCCGGCCTGATTGATCGCACAGGCTGCATCTTCAGTCATTTGCAGCCGTTGGATGTCGCTCTTGGAAGCAATATAGGCAGGAACGGTGAGATCCACCTGGCCAATATCCGTTGTGACACCTCTTCCCCACGTCTGAATATAAGGCGAGACCGTTGAACGAATCAGAAATGTTCCCCGACTGCTCCGTACATCGATGATCCCGGCCTGGGTCTTGATATCAGCAGGTGTCTCCCCGCCATCATCTACGTTGCCCCAGGAAAAGATCGTGTTGTTACCGCGTATTGCCGCAAAAGCGCCAGCAGACGCACACAGGAATGAAGCGCCATAATTATCCTCCGCTAACGGTGGAATAGCGCCTCGGGTATCCTCCCCCCAAACGACAATATCGCCGCTGTTTTTCCTGGCTGCGAAGGCTCCGTGGCTGCCCGGATCGTCATTCTCATCGTACCAACCACCGGAGCCAATCACGTTACTCACGTTGAGCGCAACAGATGCATATCCACTTGCAGAAATGTTAAGGATTTTGCCTGGGTACACGTCAATCATATTCGTTGCGGAGAGCACTTCCTGCTGGCCGTCATAGTTCCAGTCAGCAATAACAGGGGCAAAAGTTTGCTTATCCAGGGCAACCAACCTGCTTTCAATATATTCGCCATAGGCGCGGTTGCTGCTTCTGGCCCCCATAATCAGCAATTCTTTCGCCCCCGAGTTTTGAATACTGATGGTGGTTTGCTTGCTGCTGCCATCATCCAGACGCGCGGTAATGCTGGCCGTGCCGGTATCCCCCGTATCCGTCAACTTCGCGTGTGACTCACCGACTGTATCTGAGTCCTGCTCCGCATGATTCAGCGTGCCCAGCGTGGTGCTCCAGTACACCGGTACCCCGCTGATAAGATTGCCGCTGCCGTCTTTCACCGTGGCCGTCAGTTTCACCAGATCCGTACCGTCGTTAAGCAGGGTGTTCTTGTCCGCAGCCAGCGATGCCAGTACGTACCCGGACTTACTGTCCGTGACCGTCACCTGGGTGCTTTTGCTGCTGCCGCTGATGGCGGCCGTCACCGTCACCAGACCGGCTGCGCCACTGTCCGTCAGCGAGGTGGTGGCCTTGCCGTTTGCTGACGTGACCGAACTCGCCACGCTCAGGCTGCCCGCCGTGGTGCTCCAGTTCACCGTGACGCCGGAGACGGGCAGACCGTTGGCGTTCACCACGCTGGCGGTAATGACCGACGCGCTGCTGCCGTCGTTGACGATACTGGCCGGGCTGGCGCTGATAGCTGCAATCTCGTTACCTGCTGGCACACCGCCGTTCAGCGCCACCGTCCACGAACCGTCCGCTTGTTGCTCCGGCGCGCCAAAATCCCAGCCGTCCGGGAATCCGCTGGTACTGACCACCACAATGCGGCCACCGGTATATTCCAGCGCCACGGAGCCCATTTTGCCGCTCCAGTCGATGGTACCGTCTGCGCTGTTATATGTTCCGTACGGGCAGGTGGCCACCACCGAACTGCCTTCCGTCAGGCTAACGAAGCCGAGGGCCC
>JAHWFP010029463.1:0-10812 GCA_023313725.1 Lithobius niger
CCCGTCGAAAATGATGTCGCAAACGTTGAACCACGCCTCATCTTCGTCTCTTCGTTACCGATGAAGAGGGAGACGATCGAGAAAATTCTAAATCTAATTGTAAAATTTGTCCGATTTTGTCCGAAAATAGCAATCTGATAACCTTCTTTTCCCCTCTACACCGGGTGAGAAGTCATTTCTTTGATTAGTAAAGACAAGATTGTGTGACGTTATAAATTTAGCGACTCCCCTCTTCCCCTTATTCAAAACGGCCACACTCCGTGAACTCCCCTATCTTGCATTACGTCATTTATGGATGGCCGGCCCCAAATGACATTAGGCTGTACGAAAATTCTTACGGAACTGCCCACCCCCATATCTGAATCTCCAGATGTGATCACACCTGGATTCATGCTCCCAGATTTTTATGACAAGCCATTCCGTCTTTTATTACAAAATTACATATATCTTTAAATTAACTGAAGACATCAACAATTTTTTTAAGATATCTGTAATTCTTTAAAGACAGGGGCCATTCAAAAACCACGTGCCCGTTTTTTAAGCCATTTCCCCCCCCCCTCCCCCCTGTGGGGTCATCTGTGGCCAGACCTTGGACCTTTCTCCCCCCCCCCCCCAAACAAAAAAAAAACCACGTGGCTCATAGCCACCTCCCCCCCTCCACGAACTTAAATAAAAATTACATCCTAATGTGTTTTCGACAAATCCGGTACCACTTCATATAACATTTGTGTTACACCACAGCTGCACCAAATTTGGTGAATTGATAGTGTTCGACATGAGAAACCAAACAAAGTACCCCCGCACTCCATTTTCGCATTTAATAAACGCAGCTGTTTGATTCATCGTGTGAAATATTTTCACCAATTATTTTGACTATCTGCAACGGCCGCTAGACTAAACTTCAGCAACGCCTCTAGACTAAATTTGCAACTGAGCGGAAAGTAGAAAATTGTAACCTGATACGTTCATTATTACGTAGGCCATCACTGCATTGAAATGCCCCAGTGAAGCACTCGACAATTTAGCCGCACAGTATTTAAGTGAATTTTGGTACGAGTGAGGGAAATGCAGTCTTACGTTGTTGAAGATTTCTAAGACAAGCTGCGGTATCTTTCAAACTGCGAGAAATTCAGTTCGGTTGACTGGGGTTGAAACGTTAAGGTCGATATAGGAACAATATAAGAACAATATAAGGCTGTGTGAGATCCTATGCGTAGAAACTCTTGTACGGTAGATCTAGTCCAGTTAACGAAGGCTCAAATTTGGCAAATGGTGGAAAAAAATCCCAAAGTCTTGAAACTTTGCAAGGTTGTTCGGGAGGTCTAGTAATGACTATATCAAAAGTCCTGATGATTTGGAGGTGAGCCGAGTTCGCTAGACCATAAAATAACAAAAGTAGGTCACTTTTTATTCGTTTTCCGATAATATCTCGGAATCTGTGGGTCCTACCAGAAAACTGTTCCCTACAAAAGTTAAAGAGGACGAAATTTGCCACAAACTTGATGCTATATATTTTTACTCTAGCTCTAGTAGTTTACGAGATATTAGAATTCTAAATTTGAGAAATCTCAGTGATTGACAGAGATCTGCTATACGGGGTGTACATAGATTAGGTGGACCGACCCTAACCGCATTTAAGTTACTGTATCAATCATATAACACCAAACACTTATTTACCACTATACATATTTATTTGTTACATCAGGTTACTACATATAACATCGAATCGTAACTTCAAATACATATTTAATAACATCTAATCAAGTCGAAGTAAACGTCCTTCTGAAGGTCATCGTCCTGAACTGTTGGTGTCAGGCTATTCAAATAGTCACCGTGGTAGTTGTGGCAGATAGCAGTGCAACTCACGCTTATTTTCCTGAACCCACACTTGTTTCCACAACCTGTGGTGCATCTGCTAAATAAGATGTTGAGGACAGCTTCAGGGGCAACATCATCTTTGGTTGCAGTGATATTCTGACTACACTCCCAACCCCAAATTGCAGCTGGTAGCTCATTTCCGATCTAGATTGGCATGGTACCTATGCAAGTTGAGGGACGTTTAGTAGGAGAACCTGTCTACTGACTCAAGAAAAATCTGTGTCCTACCTCCGGTACATCGTTCCAATCTAATGAACGTAAGGCCAGGCTGATCAAGATCCCTTCCTCCAAACTAAATGTCAGAGGAGTACAATACCTTCAAAGACCTGATGATGCTGACAATCTAATTGTCAGGAGCGTCATCACCAAAGCGAGTGACAGTGACAATGTAGCCATTGTTGGGGAAGATGTAGAGCTATATTTCTTCTTACAGCTCGAACAGCTACACACCGAAATATATTCTTCTATAAGCCCGGTAATAGAAAGGTAGGAACACAGGTATTATCTTCAACCCAACAACAACTGAAGGGCCTCAAAGATCTCATACTATTTGCTCATGCATTCACAGGGTGCAACAAGCCATAAGCTTCTTTCATGAAGGAGAAAGAAGTTGGTTACAAGCTGCTGTTACAACGTGAGGCATTGCGTTTAGTATCAGATGTGTTCAACCACTCAACTTCCAAGTATTAACGTGAATTGGAGGTAGATCACAGTTTTTTCGACTCCTACACTACAACATCCCTCAACTTGCATAGGCACCATGACTTCACAAAGTCTGCCACCAACATGAAGTCGGAGCTACTATTCCTCTCTCCCTCCGAAAGTGCAGCTTTGCAATGCTTATTCGTGTTTTCCACCAACTGAAACTATGGATGGGTAATGAGTTACCAGCTAACTGCACTTTGGGGTTGGGAGCCTAGCAGAATGGCAATCTTGTACCTACTGCAATCAAAGTTGCCGTCGCCCCTGAGGTTGTATCAACCTCATATTTTACAGATACACCACATGTTGTGAAGACAAGTGTCGATGCAAGAAAATAAAGCTGAGTTGCACTGCTATCTGCCACAACTGCCTGATGACTGAATAGCCTGACACCAACTGTTGAGGACAATAATCTTCAGGAGGAGGACGTTGACCGCGACTTAATTTGATAGTACGATGCGATGTAATATATAGTAACCTGGTGTAGTAACTGCATATGTAGAAAATAAATAAGTATAGCAGTAAATACGTGTTGGGTGTTATATGATCGTGTACTAACATAAATGAGGTTAGGGTGTATTCACTTGAGCTATGTACACCACGTATAGTATAGATGTCTGTCTATTTCGAAGATTTCTCAATTTTCGAACTCGAATATCTCGTAAACTACTGGTGCTAGAGAAAAAATGAAGAAAATCATTTTTGTGGTAAATTTTGTCCTCTTTAACGTTTATAGGAAACCTTTTTTGGTAGGACTCACAGATTCCGAGATATTAACGGAAAACGAACGAAAAGTCACCTTTTTTGGGTATTTTACGGTTTAGCAAAGCCAGCTCACCTCCAGAATCATCAGAACTTTTGATATAGTCTTTACTAGACCTTCCCAAACAACCTTACAAAGTTCCAAGACTTTGGGATTTCATTCCACCTTATGTCCTATTTTGACTGGACTAATCATCAATTCATTGGAGATAAGGGCTTTCCCTTCAATGCAATAGCCACGTGGTTACTTGGAAACCCCTCCCTCCCCCCATTGCGGCTACATGTAGCCGAAAGCCGACCTCCCCCCTCCCACCCCCTGACCGACCACGTGGTTTTTGAATGGACCCATATAAAAAAAAAGCAGATATCTGTAATTGAATTAGCGATATCTGTAATTGAATTACAGATATCTTTAGATGAACTACAGAGTAAGTGCAATTGATTCACGGATATCTCTAATTCATTTAAAGATATCTGTAAATACGCGTCATCTATTGATGTTCTTAATTCAAGCACAGATATCTCTAATTCAATTATAGATATCTGTATTTAATTTAAACTTGTGTAATTCGCAGTATTTAAAGATATCTGTAATTGATTATAGATATCGTTAAATGAATTACGTACATATGTAATTGAATAAGAGATGTCTGCAATTCTGTAATAAAGACGGAATGGCTTGCGATAGTTATCCCTGTACCCAAAATTGGCCCACATCTGGCCGGTTGTCGTTACATCCAGTCAGCCCAAAACGTTTCCTTGGTCGGAAGCAGTAGTCATTTCTTTGAAAAACTATTAACACAGCAGACTAGATGAGAGAGACTTAGCATTAACAGATATGACTGTCAGGTAAATGTTAGGCTAATAAATTAATTATTGGTACGATTTAAAATGATGTAACTTTCTGGCACTTGACAATTTAGTTGTAGCGTATACATCTGGGTAGATTTCTGGTCATATCTGCTTAGATCAAGACAGATAGGGTCAGATCTGGTTAGATCCGTCCACATATAGTTTCTGGGAAATTCCGGTAAAATGGTGACCCTGTAGTGAACTATGTTAATGAACTGGGTTTCTGGCTATTTTATGCATTGAAGACGGTATAGTGGCGCAACTACAATGAGGCGGAGGAGGCACCCGCTAGCGGGCCCGCCGAATTTGTGCCCCCCCCCCCCGTAGGGGCCTCAATTAAAATGTGTTTGTGATCGCAAAATATTAGAAAAGAAGTTATTGCTATAGTTTCGTCAAGTTGTGTAGTGTGGCAAAAACTTAAATGTTTTATTTTTTGTCTGAGGGGGAGGGCTCCACTGGGCCTTCGCCTTATGTGGCAAAAAATAAATTTTTTTTTTTTAAAGAGGGACTCTACTGGACTCCTTGTGCAGCAAAACCAAATTTCTTTTCTTTTTTTATGAAGGGGTGCCACTGGGCTCTTGAATTTATTTTTATTTTTTTATCAATGAGACTCTCCACCGCACTCCGTGCCCCAATTTTGAAGTTACGCCTATGGACGGTACCCAAGAGATGGCAGAGAGAGTTCCGTTTTGCAGTAGTGTCTGAATGCGAATACTGGTCGACACCAAGTGTTCGCACTGAGACACTGCAAAAAGTAAATTTTTTCTCAAATTCCTCAGCTTGATGACACATATCCAGACTGATCTGTCCTGATATGGTTACATCCCGTCAAACTGACTAGATTGGGCTATGTAACTTAATACTTACCTACTACCTAATTTAATTTTGCTAAATCGCCCACATGGGGCAGTGCAAATCCTGGGTTCAACGACTGGAGATTGTCTAAAGCAGTCAGGACGATCTTTCAGTCATTAGAAATTAAAAAAAAAAAAGAAGAAAATTCGACTTGCACTGCCCCAACTTTCTTCTTTTTTTTTTTAATTTCCAAGGACTGAAAGATCGTCCTGATGGCCTTAAACAATTCCAGTCGTTGAACCCAGGATTACATAGGATTAATTAATTATCTTCATTCCTTAGTTTAATTATTCAAGACTGTATCGTCATAGATCTTCCTGTACCTCGTCGGTACGTCCCTGATTTCTTTCTCGTTTCTTGAACCCGAGTCTTCTTAAACCATTAGTCCACCAAACCATTAGTTCAGCCATACAAGCATTAAGTTGCTTCGGCTGACTTAAGGCTCAAAGAAATGAATTTTTTTTAAATATATTAAAAAAAATAAAAATAGTCCTCTTAAACCAGGAAAGAATTTACACTGTCTAGTGAAAATCTCATTTTCAGATTTTCATTTTTTTTAATGCCTTCTACCAGATCAGGGAAGACTTTACCATCAACCTCTTTCAGTTAAGCTAAAACTGCTTTTGTCGAAACGGATGAACTCAAGCGTCATCAACTTTTCTTGTTTTCTCAACTACGTATTATTAATCTTTCTCACCATTATTGTGATGTTACAAGAATAACACTAAATATGTTATGGTGAGATTGTGAGAAATGTGTTGCTAACATACGGCAGGAAGTTGCGGGCGCAGGGTGGGGGCTGGGGGAGGGGGAGCTGAACACAACTTACGGGGTAAAGACAACTCCACTGGACACAAAAAAATATTGTAACAAAAAACAAACATATGAACTAAGAACTTTAAAACATTCCCCAATCTAGAGTCATTCTTGCGCATGCGGAAGGAGGTATAAAAAGGGGGCTAAAGGGGGGCATATAAATGTGTATATTGCTGCTTTCCCCTAGAAAAAATATTTATTTACGTCAATGAGGGTCTCATTCCCCCTAGCCTTTTGTGTTATAAAGGGTAAATAAGAGACATTTTTTTTAACTCACAGAGGGAAATCACTCGCAGAGGGAAGCACTGGACCTCCACTTGGCCAGCTCTTGCCTACGTTTGGTGTGTCGGACTGGGAGTGGGACTAGCAAAGTCATCCGCCCCAAGCTTTCTTTTCATTTCTCAAGTCTCTGTTGAAGCATCCAATCCAAAATTCACGAACAAGGCACAATTCACTAGCAAATGACAGGACTAGCAACAATTGTCTTTACCGTCCAGCCCATCCCTACACCCAGGTGAGACGAACTCTCCCAAATTTCTTCCCTGTCTTCATCTGCCTTGTTCATGAACCTGCGTGTGCTCGCCATTTAGTTGTACGCCTATTTAGGCCGGGGATGAAATGTAGACGTCAGCGGAAAATAAGGTTAATTGTGTTCCCCTTACTTCCAGCTTCTTTCGCTCTCCCCAACCTTCGCCAACAAAGCGACCAACAGCGTCTTGTTCCCGTTAATGCCCTACAACCCTGTGAGCACGCACGGCAGCCATTTTGAAGCAGCCATTTACGGTAAAAACAAGCGCGCTAACAGACATGCGCTGCCACCGCGCGCGTCTTGTTGATTTATGGGAGACCACGAGGAGACAAAAAGCTGAAGACACCCGCTGCTTGTCGCTCGTGACCACCACGTGTGCAGACACACAGGCGCGGAAACGGAAATACCCTCTTGTTGTGTCCTGTGCCTTGTTCGTGAATTTTGGATTGGATGCTTCAACAGTGACTTGAAAATGAAAAGAAAGCTTGGGGCGGATGACTTTGCTAGTCCCACTCCCAGTCCGACGCTAACGTAGGCAAGAGCTCGGCCGTCCTTTGGCAAAAGGAAGCAACCGACATTTTTGTCAATTTTTAGGTAGATGTTGCGCTGGCAAAAGGAAGCAAGTCGCTACCATACTAAAAAAAAAAAAAAGCAAATTTCGCTCCCGTTTTCGAGATATTGAGGGTGGCGATAGGAAGCAACTGACAACATTTTAGGGTCTTGCTTATGGCAAAAGGAAGTAAACGAAAATACTATGGCAACAAGAAGTAACCCACATTTGTAGTCCTTCTTCAATATGGTAAAAGGAAGCAACAGGCATTCTGACATGAATGGCAAAAGGAAGTAACTGAATATGTAATGGCAACAAGAAGTAACCCACAGTTTTTGGGTATTCTTCAATATGGCAAAAGGAAGCCACAAACAGTCGACGCGCCATTAAGCCTCATCCCCCCCCCCCCCCCCACAAACAGTCCATCATGAATGGCAAAGGATGTAACTAATGTCCAACGTTTACAAGATTTTTTTCTGCTTCATAATACGGACCCATCAAAATAAAATAATAAAATAAACCCAAAAATTAAAATAAAGTTGGTCTTCATAAATTACTTAAGAAGTTAAGAGAAAAGAAAGTATACCAGTTGTCGAAATTGTTTTTTAATTTCTTCCAAACGGGGGGAGTTCATGGTTGTTTCAAATATGTTGAATGAAAAGATAAAACTTTTCTAGTTAAAATATTAAGCACTGAAGGAAGTATTCTAGATTTATTGAAGCTATTTTCCCTAAAGATGTCAACAGGTTGGTTACCTTCCACGAAACGTTCGCATCTCTCGACAAAAGAACCAAAAAAGCTCCAGACGGTAAGGAGAGAAAACTAAAACACATTTCTGCTGTATGGCATGAGGACATCGCAGGCAGGTTAGCAGAAGACATTGTTCAGCTTTCATCAAAGCAATAAAAAATGACAGAGAAATGAACGAGTTTATTCTGTGGGCTGATAACTGTGGCGCCCAAAATAAAAGTTGGATTTTGTTAACCACTTTTGTGCAAATTATAAATCAAGAGTGGGGACCCACTAAGATTACAATCCGATATTTGGAGAAAGGGAACACGTTTATGTCGGCAGATAGTGTTCATGGCGAAGTAGAAACTAAGCTTAAAAAAACCAAAAGGTTAATGATTTCAAAGATTTAATGGACATTGTGCAAACTTTAACCAAAAATATTGAGGAACATACTATAGAGCATTCCGACTTTCGGATGTGGACGGTTGCTGCACGACAGTGCAGGCCGCCTCCGAAGAAAGCTACAGGCAAAAGAAAAGTTCCAGAAGTCGATCCTTTGCCTCTTCTAACAGAAATATGCGAAGTCCAGTTTGAGAAAGAAAGGAAAACTATGAAGGTCAAGCGTGAGTTTGGAGAAGATTACATTGAAGTAGACTTTTTAAAACAAAAGTTTGACATTCATCAACTTCTAGCAGAGTGCAGCACAGCACGGGGTATCTTATCTGCAAAGAAGCAGAAGATTGTGGACGAACTGGTTGCTCGCATAGATTTGCGTAAGAGGGAGTTTTGGTTATCCTTACCAACTAACGATGGAAGCAAGGATTTATTGACATAAAAAAATGTACATTTTGGACTGAAATGTAATATTTTTAAATTGGAAATGTAATTATTTGTGTTATCTTAACTATTTTAGTAATTATGCTTCAAATTGTGAAAAATGTGCATTAAAGTTTTGCTGTATTGTACAAAAAACTTGTACCTATCATTAAATATCAACATATTTACAGTGCAAGAAGCAGTTAGTAGCCATTAGTTACTTCCTTCTGCCGTCGGATATTCATGAAATTCCGAATGGCAAAAGGAAGTAACTGCTGAAAAAATTAAAAAAACTGAAAATTATTTTTTGTGTCAAACTTGGTTAAAGACAGTCCTCAAACAACATTTAATCTAGATAATAACATTTCAAGAATTGTTTACCAGTTCTTGTGGCAAAGAAAAATTCAGTTTTTGCCATTTATCTCCAAACTTGAAAAACAGCACTTGCTTCCTTTCGCCAAAGGACGGCCGAGCTGGCCAAGTGGAGGTCCAGTGCTTCTGCTTTACACTTCGGATTTTCTTCTGCGAATAAAAAAAAAATTTTCTTCTGTCTCCACCAGATGCGACGTCTCGCGACATTTCGTCTTAAAAAGACGTTTTGTCGACTTTGTCGACTATTAACCCTTAGTTGATAGGTTTGTTTTTTGTTACAATATTTTTTTTTCCAGTGGCGTTGTCGTCAGCCCGTAAGTTGTCTTCGGCTTCCCCCAACGCCCGCCATGCGCACGCCACTTCCTGCTGTATGTTAGCAACACATTTCTCACAATCTCACCATAACACATTTACTGTTATTATTGTGACATCACAAGTATGGCGAGGAAGATTAATAAGATGTAGTTGAAAAAACGAGAGTTGAGAAAGCAAGAAAAGTTGATGACGCTGTTGCCAGAAAACGTACGTCCACTTCTTTTTTCACGAACAATCTTTATTAATAAAATCGAGTTGTCGCGTAGGATGGACGGCAACGAGACGGCCACAAGACGGCCGCCACAACACGGCCGCAAGTAATTGATAGAGCACATATCCGTTTCCATTGTCGGTCGCTCGCCCTTTTTCTTTGCTACCGTGGGAAGAATGAGCCCGCTCGCCCTCTTGCTGATTATTGAAGCTTCGTTTGTTTAATCCTCCCTTACAATGTCTCCAATGCCTATTTATTTATTTCAGGTGTACAAAGGCGTAATTATTTATTTCACATGTACAAACGCGTATTCCAACCATTTTGCCAGGAAAGAATCATGTCATGTAAGTGTATGGACTCCGGAACAAGGGATTCGCTGAATGAGGGAGTGAAGCAAACGAAAAACACCGTTTCCTAGACAGGGTACGCAAAAACACATAGACAGCATACACGCATTCCGTAAAACACATGAGGAAGGAAATCGTCCCAGTGTTTTTAACGGTGCATCAAACACCACCCGTGCGTAGCACGGGCTTCCGCTAGTCTGTCGTACAATCAAGTACCCCACCCTGTAGTGCCATCTGTTGACGGGATTCGCCTTCAAATTCGGGTTGGGACACTTTTCCAACGTCTTCGAACAGATGGCGCCACTTACCAAACCTGCCATGTCGCCGTCTATTGACGACCTTGGACAAGTTCGGGTTATAACACTTTTTCCAAAGTCTTCGAAGAGATGGCGCCACTTACCAGACCTGCCACACCGTTTTTTGGTTCGTTTTTTGGTATTGTTGTGGTACCAAAGCGGCCAACAAAGTTTTAGTCGCGTGGACTGTGCCATTGTCGGTGTTTGAGCTAAAAAAAAAATCATCCCGCGTCTAGTAAACCAGACAACTTTAAACCAAACGACGATTGGTTCTTAATTTCGAGTTGGCAGCCTGATACGCTGGAAAGGCGCATTTATTTCCTAAATGCTCATTTCTAGAAAGGAGTTGAATTGTTTTTAAGTGGGCAGCAACAATCGTTGCTGGCAACAATGTCGCAATGCACGGTACCGAAGTGAATTGTTTCAAAGGATTAACTTAAACATAGGGTTACTTGCTTACTGAATGCTGGATCCACCCAAAACAAAAACTGGTAAAAAAAAACACGCAAAGTTTCCAAAAACGATCGGCCTTTGAAGGTAGTGATATCATTCAACCAAGGAAAGGCCGCCAAGGTCAATCCTATTAGCCAAGTTAATCGCACCGGTTAATTGGAAATGTCATGGGGCGGCGTTTTCGGGGGGGGGGGGGGTTGCGGGAGAGGGTGCTAGGGCAAGTGTGTGTGGCGGGCAAAGTGAAGTGAATTGTTTCAAAGGATTACCGAAGTGAATTGATTCAAAGGATTAACTTAAACATGGGATTACTTGCTTACTGAATGCTG
>JAHWFP010029488.1:0-11792 GCA_023313725.1 Lithobius niger
AGTTACGGTAGTTTGACTAACTGAAAGTGTCGTTGCCCTAACAACACGGGCTGCCGCTACCTACGACATCGCTTGCAGTTATATTCTCGCAGTCATATAATCCGTGACAATAAGATGAATTCCTCCCAAGAACACAGTTTTACTTGTCCCTTCTAAAGACTCATTATTGACGGATACGTTACGAAAGGCAGAGCCAAAATCCGCGCCACATCGTCATTTAGGATGATATTACAGCATCTAGCTGCGAGAATGCATTGGGAGATCGTAAATACTTCTTTAATGATGCTCCAGAAAGACGTATACTGGACGCTATTGCGTGTCTAGGCCGTGAAGACACGTCGTCTAGAAAGCAAGTCGGTTCAGAACGTACGATGAATGATTAGGGAGGGAAAAAAAGGGTTTGGAAGTTAGTTCATTTAATAAAGGATTAAAACTAGGAAACAGGTGTTGGGCCTATTGTGGGCGGATCGAACAGATCTTCATTTCAAACTTATGTTTAGTTTTTATTGTATTGATTTGTTAACGCTCCTAAAAAAATCAAGCTGCAATACTCACTCGGGTAAGTAGGCTCTATGCCTTTTGGTGTGACGTATGCTGTTTTTTGATGACCTTTTTCTTATTTTTCCTTTAGTTTTTTCAAGTATAGGTCTTAGCTACGTACCACATTTATTTTAATTGGTTTTCGTTTAATCCAGTATTTATTTTCTGTTTAGTAATTTGTAGCCTCTTTTCACAGCCCACACCATCACCACCGACTAAAAATAAAACGGCACATGTAGCAACCGCTGTTTGAGCTACCGCCGCCAATATTTCTTTCTGTGTTTACAGCAACTGCTGTGCAAAGTGCAGTCCGTGTATTAAAAAATTAGTAATAAGGCATTTAACTGCAAACCAAACAATTATCAATACGACAGTTTTTAACAATAATCAAAAGATTTGAAAGGTTCATAATGCTGCCACAGGCACAAAACTCGACACTTGCACCAACGAAAATGTTGAGGCGCACACCTCTATCACCTACTGCAACAGCGATCTCTAATATAAAAGTAATAACCACTTGAAAGTTAAATATGTGTTTGCTTTTATGCCTTGTTCTATGTTTTAGGCCTAATTTTTAGCGTTTAGGCCTAATTTTTGCCTGGCGATTTTATTTCGTTAGTAGCAACTAACAAGCTAACAACAGTGTTGGGTTCGAGAGTAGGCCTATTCCTTCATGTGACACGGTTTCGGTTTCGAGACTTCACATTACCGTGGCAAAGAGAAATCTTTAAACTATTACAGGTAGGCATACTATTGTTTCGTGCTGTCTGATATACACACGTCGTCTGCTCTATGCTTTCGTTTAATATGCACTGCTTTGCCTTGATACGACGGTTTCAGGTTACATATTCGGGATTCCCATCGCTAGCGTAGACGCCACTTTCATCGCCATGCTGCACAGAATTTCTCCGAGCATTCTTTTTTCAAGTGAAACTGACGTTTGTTGAATGAAATCCTTTTGTTTTTTATGGTGCGTTTCTCCCTAAAGTGGGCAAATGCAAGGATCAAATGTTATTATTTCGTTGAGTGACGTCGAAAAATGTTTTTAGCTAGAAAGAAGCAACCAAAATTTAATTTGTGGTGTTTTCTAAAGTTCACTTGACTACCACCAACATGGTGTATGCTTAGTCGGAATTCCTTAAGTATTCAGGGTTCCAAATTTATAATGGTGAGTGTTAGAAATAAATTCGAGAAATTGTAAATTCCTCGGTAATAATGGTTCGATTTACGTCTAATTTTGGCTCAGCAATACTTTTGGGGGTATAAATTGGCTAGTCAATTTGCACTTATCACCTAGAAGTAATTGTAATAGGAGTAAACTTTGCTGTTTCTGGCCCAGAAAGACATGCTGAACAAGCTACTAAAAGTCTAGAAAAATCTAAGTGGCGGAAGAGGTCTAAAATGGCCGCCATTTTGGAAAATTGGCTTCCGGTTATTGTTTTTCGCATATATTTCGTTATTCGTAACTCCTACGACAAAATCTACTCCGTACAAAATTAAAGTATATAAAATTTCCTACAAAAGATGTCCTATTTACTTTTTCTCTTGGAACAATGGTTTGGTTGTTAAGAAGCATTTTAACTCATTATCGCACAAAATAAATCTGTTGTTATGGAAATATAAAATCACTTGCGCCATAAACAGCGATATCATGTGAGATTTCTATATAACAAAAGCCTACATCGTTCACAATTATAATCTTTCTACGCCGGACTCCTGGCTGTTTCATGGTTTACATTAATTACATGCTGTTCCTTTGGATATCGTTGTAGGCTAGTCAATTTACATGCATATCTGAAGTAATTGTAATAGAAGTAAACTTTGCTGTTTCTGACTTAGAAATGCATGCTGAACAACGTACTAAAGGTCTAGGAAAAAATCTAAGTGACGGAAGAGTTCTAAAATGGCCACCATCTGAGGGGGGAGGGGGTGATTTAACCCCTGGAAAACGTTTTTTTTTTTTGCTGTAACTCCTTCACTGTCAACAAATCAAGAGCATAATATGAAACAAAAACGTTTTGAACACAATTCTGGACAGGAAAGATGATATACATTTTTTTACGTAAAAGCAACCTTTAACCCAAAAAACGTATTTAAAGTATATCGCTCTTAATTTGCGCGAATGCTCCTTTTTTCAATTGGCTGTTGTAATCATTTTCGTGCTCAAAGTCCTTTTGCGAGCCCTCTAATACATCCGAAATGAACATGCGTAGGATTTTCTAAAGGGTTGGGATCTATTCCTTTGTTTAGCTTAGCTTGGGATCGGGCTACTCCCCTTTGAACGTGTAACTGTTATTGGCGTAGCGGCTAGTTTCAATTTCAAGGTTCCATTTTAATGCTCATGTTCGTATTTGTATCTAAGCTAAACAATTTCGGTTAGGATTGATTGAAAGAATAGATCCCCACCTTTCAAAAAAATCCTATGCATGACCATTTCGAGCTATCAGAGGGCTCCAAGAACACTTTGAATTCGAAAATCAACATAAGCTTTCGCCGCTACACCATTACCTCTTCACTTTTAAATGGGCGTAGAACGGTCCCTATTTGAGTTAAACAATTTCGGTTAGGATTGTAGGATTGATGGAAAGAATAGCTTCCCACCTTTCAGAAAATCCTAAGCATGTCCATTTCAGGGTATTAGAGGGCTCACAAGAGCACTTTGAACACGAAAATGACTACAACAACCAATTGAAAAAAGGGGAGTTCACGCGAATTAATGGTGATATACTTTAAATACGAGTTTGGAGTTCAGGGTTGCTTTTACGTAAAAAAATGTATACCGCCTTTCCTGTCCAGAACTGTGTCCAGAACGCTTTTGTTTCACATTATGCTTTTGATTTGTTGATGGTTCAGGAGTTACACCCCCCCCCCTAAAAAAAAACGGTTTTGGGGGGGTTAAATAACCCCCTTTCTTTCTCCCTCAGATGGTGGCCATTTTAGACCTCTTGCTAGATTTTTCTAGACTTTTACTATATTGTTCGGCATATGAGTCAGTAACAACATAGTTTACTTCTATTACAATTACTTCAGGGTATACATGTAAATTCAAAGGGTTCAAAGGGTTTAACGAGCGTTACCTACTCCTGGTTATCTGCCCGAAGCCCTAAGGCCCATGTAAATTGATTAGCATACAACAATATCGAAAGGAACAGCGTGTAATGTAAACCATAAATCAGCCAAGAGTCCGGAGCAGAAATATAATAATTGTGAACGATGTAGGCTTTTGTTACATAGAAATCGCACATGATATAGCAGTTTATGGCGCAGGTGATTTTGTATTTCCAAACACAACAAAGACTTATTTTGGGCGATGGTAACAGTTAAAATGCTTCATATCAATCAAACCATTGTTCCAAGATAAAAAGTAAATAGGACATGTTTTGTAGGAAACTTTCTGTACTTTAAATTTGTACAGAGTCGATTTTGTCGTAGGAGTGACGAGTAACGTGATATATGCGAAAAACAACAACCGGAAGCCATTTTTCCAAGATGGCGGCCATTTTAGACCTCGTCCGCCACTTAGATTTTTCTTGACGTTTAGTACGTTGTTCAGCAGGTCTTTCTGAGGCAGAAACAGCAAAGTTTCCTTCTGTTACAATTAGTTCCGGATTTCGCCCTTTTTTCGCTCAGATTGACTAGCCTGAAAGCAATGTAACAAATTTCATTCCAATCCGACTATTTTGCAATTTGGTGTCTTTTATAGGCTACGCTTCTGTCACTTTGCTCGCTCGCTCTGCCAATTAATTAATTTTCTTTACGACACATTAACGTAGTAAGACACATGCCCGCCCTGATTAAACGATTACATTAAATCCGTCCTATACAGACAAAATGTATATGAGCATGGCGACCAGCAGACAGTTGTCTCTTACAGCAAAGGCATTTTGACTGTTTTCAAGCATCTGAGGATAAAAAACTATGCGACAGAACACTTCGTTTCATCGGGAGACTTTGGTCGGCTGAGAGTACAAAAGTCACTATTAGCGACACAGCTTGACGTTTTCTTATCGAAAAGTGGTGTGAATATCGTTGATATTTGCATGATTACTAGCTACTAGCTAATATCAAAAAAATTAATTCTTCCATGTGGTGAATAAAGCTGATATTTTGCAGATAGCTATGGTTTAACCGAGGAACATGCCTTTTCTTGGTTTGGAAGTTAGGGGAAACGTCAATTCAAAGTTGCCAATCAATCTCAATACTATTTTGTTTGTTTGTTTTATTTCCAGAGCTTAAACCACCATCGTACGTCTCCAGCCCCCTACAAAAAAATAAGCCTTTAAGAACAAAACCTAGTTACAAAATCTAGTTACTAAACCTTGTTTCAAAACCTAGTTACAATAACCGTCCAGATAACGAACTGAACTTCATTCCCGAGCGCAAACGTTTAAAGTTAAATTGCCTTGAATGCCGTGATACTCCAAGAACTTTTAGGAACGATGTTGAAGCAATGAAAAGTGAAGGCACAGAGTCCATGGGAAGTGCTCCACCGTCTCCACCTCTAACCTACACATGTATTGCGGGCTTCTCCGGTCGTTGAACTTCAATTCAAAGTCATTCAGCTTTGCCTGCCCAACCCTCAGTTTAGAAAGCAATGTTGAATCTGATTTCGGAAGCCTGTCCAGCTCTCTCGGGACAGGAACTGGTGGATGTAAGTTGAATAGGTGTCTACCTCTGGTATCCTCAAACCACACATCCTCCCACTGCTACCCGCATGACATCTTTCTGAAAGACCTTGCAGTCCTGATAATCAAGCACTTAGTTTCGCCGCATTCAATGGGTCTTGGCTATACCTAGACAGATCATGCGCTACGACGTTACCAGAGACCATATGCTGTGATCCATGACCCGGGACCCAACCTACGGAGACTCGAACACACCGCGCTGCATAGGGACAATGAGTTGCACACCAAATGTCAGTAACAGATGGGTGCAGCCACCCCAGTTTCCACAAACCAAAATAGAGAAAGAGAAGCGCATCCTCTGAATTCGATTTGATTGTGGGTGTGGACGCGCACAAAGCAAGCCGTGGAATAATTCAGCCAAGCCAGTCAGATTCACTCTTGGAATACCCGCTACGCAATGATGAAACTTTAAATCCGGGACGAAAATTCCTATGACCCTCCTCCCTCGTTCTCTCTTGTACGACGCATCACGAAACACTTGGAGCCACCCCATACTCATCTCAACACAACCAACATTCTCATTTCCTTGCGCAAACGACCGGATGTCCACCAGTAAAGCTGTTTCGGCCAGGATCCATGGGGGAAATCGTGTGATGAGTTGTTTTGACAGTATAGAGCGGCAGGCCCATCTTACACGAGACAACACCGCACTGCTCACAACACCTAAGAAGAACAGCATCTTACCTGCAGGTGTGGATAGTCTGCTAGGATCTTAGTCACTGGATCATCACTTCCACGACTTAACATTCCTGAGAATCAATCTGAACTGTTGCGCATGCACCATGTGTACCAAAGGAACCACCTCTGCTTCCATCTTCAGAGCGGATATTGAGGTTTGAGGCGGAAACCCAACCACCGTGCGAACACTCGCATGTAGGTCCCTCAATCACTTTCCTGCCCCCGAGGCTAAGAGTGGCAGCCGGTTATCAGTCATAACCTGAACGTAGGATTCTAATACCTTGCGAAGAAGTCGACACGTCACGCCGCCCCTGCAGAGGCACGCCGCAACCACATTCTTCAATGCGCGAACCTCTCTTGTCCAGTCTAGGTTAGAGCTGGGCCAGACCCTTAAGTACTTCATTTCACTCACACTGTGGATGACTACACCAGTCACATGCAAACTCACTTTATGTCTTTGCTGCAGTGAGAAAACAACAATCGACGTCTTCAACAGGGCCAGTTAAAGACCAACCACTCCTAGCCATAATTCCACATGGACATTCACTTTTACAAGGAACCCTGGATTTTTTGAACATTTGGACTCACTAACCACACTGCCGCGTAAGCATAATTTCAAAATAGCTACCTGCTTTCAAGATGGCAGCCCTTAGAGATTATAGTGACGATGGCACATTATTATTTCATCGGTTTCTTCTATCGTGTCTACGCTCTAGATTTGAAGGAAATCGGACGAAAATAAGCATAATTTCAAAATGGCCACCTGATTTCAAGATGATGGCCATTACATATTAATAGCAATGGTGATACATTTATTGTTTCATTTGATATCAACTAACAGCTGGCTCGTCAATGTGCAAAGGCAGAAAAGAAACCGGAATTTTCCAAAGGCACACGTATAGGTTAAAACGCAGTACATTGATCCGGACATTGTAGGATTCCTGTCTACACCGAGCAGTGGGAGCTTATTATACACACGCTATTATGTAGGATTTGTATCTTACACTGAACGTGAGGCGCCATTCCTACTCGGAACAGTACGAACTGGTCCTTCACCGAACGCTACCTTTAGTATCTAAAGTTGGATAAGTTGGATTTGTCATAAGTTGGATTTGTCAGTGAACCGAACAGTATTCAGGTATTTAACAGGAATGTTATCTGCACCGACATCATTTTGTATTGCTTTATGTGCGTCGGTAGAATTTGTTTACAGATAGGAGAATTATTTTTTTTTAAACAGCAAAATACCATTGTTTCAGTTAGCACGTGATGGCTTTTTTCTGCATAACTATTTCAGTTAAACTGATATGACCTTGAAAAGACACATGCTCACATACGAAGATGTGATTTGACCCTATTCCCATGATTTTAGGTGGTGTAGTTTAACCTGCAGAGTGCACAGACGAAAGATACTCTCCTCCCCCCCTCCCCCTAGAACAAGAAGTTGTCTATTTGGCCTTTCCGTCTGTATCTCGGATTTGTCTAGGCCGAATTTCATAATTGTTGCACTAGTATACAGGCCTTGACTACAGTTTGTTCCACATTTTGTTGGCAAGTAACTACTTTATGATGCGACGTTTACTTCTACAACGAGCGCAAAAACACATGGATACCACACTCGCAGGCTCTCACAGTTACAGCTACAGTCTACGAGTGGGATACTTACGTGTCTGCAAACAAACTAGAGTCGAGGCTAAATTCTAAATTTGGTTTTAAAGGAAACGCCTAATGGATTAAAAAAGTTATTGGAATACTCTCAGACCAACAGACAGACGGCAGTCCTCGATCAGAAGCTAATAACAGGAGGGGCCTCAGCTTGATAATTAAACACAGTTGAATGCAAACCTACGTTTCTTGCCTCGACTTTCAAAGGGTGAAGGTTCAATTCCTGCTAAAGCAGTCTGATGACATTTCACTCCAAAGACTAAGGAAATATGCTTTGATCTGCACCTTTAGAAAATTATTTTAATGTGACGTTGTTGTGGTTGGTTGGTTGGTTGGTTGTTGTTGTTGTGATTAGTTATAGTAGGTTGGTTGGTTGATGTTGTGGTTGGTTGGTTTTCGTGGGTTGGTTGATTGTTGTTGCGGCACCTGATTTGCATCAAGGACCTTCTGAAGGTTATTTTAATGTTGGTGTTGTTTTTGGTGGTGTTGTTGGCGTTGTTGTTGTGACTTTTCATCGTTATCTCGCAACTGAATCAATACTATTTGCTGACGAAAAACACAAGTTCCCCAACCTGTTTAAATTCTTCTAATAAGCAATAGTAGAGTTAGTAATAAGAACAGTTTAATACTAACACTGTTCTGTGGAGACAAGAATCCCTTATAGCAACCCTATAGGATAAAGCAACAGATACGAATTTTATTGGAACAGTCTGATACAGAACTTAGTATCAAAATAGATGTTGGGAAACAGGCATTAGAATAAACATTAGATATCAAGCCTAAATCTAGTTCCTCTGATAAGGTTTTGAGATTAATTAGTCTAATCTCATTTGTCTAATTATATTTGGTTTATCGCTTGTCTTGCAAATTTTGTTTATCTCCTTTATGTCAAATCTCGTTATCTCGTTTATTTAATTTTTGTCAAATCTGGTTTATCTAGTTAATCTCCAGTCTCTTTATCTCCTTTATCTCAATTCTAGTTTATCTCTTAATCTCAAAACGCGATCATCTCAATTATTTCGAACCGCGATTATCTCATCACAAGTCTAGTTATTTAATTTATCTAAAATATCACCAAGAAAGAAAAATAACAGATAATAGTATTAAAACACGATTAAGCGTACAAAACACGGATGTTAAGTTTTAAATAAACTAAAGGAACATATAAAAGAAAAAGGCATGTAAGCCATCAAGGTCGTACTAATACGTGTAACTGAAGCTCAAGCTTATTTTTTTTTGGGAGGCTGAAGATTGTTTTACACGTATTAGTGCATCGCTGCTTGCTTAAGTGTCTTTCCCTTGTATATGTCCCTTTCGAGCATTAAGGTAACTCGACGTCCGATGTATTTCTATGGGGGAAATGTCACAGCTTCAAGTACCATTATAAAAAAATACGTTACACCTACAGCTTTTAAATGTGGTAGGGTTATAAAACACATCATTGTGTACAGATTAAACTAGAATTATTTAATTCATGCAAATAGTTTAGGAAATTTTTTTAAAGATTTATGTGTTTTATAATTAATAATGCTATTATTATATATTATAAATTCTAAAAACGTGAGTGTTCCATAAACAACCATGATTGTAGTAGGTGATGTAAAGAACTACCCAAGGAAGCTCCCTGAAAAGAATCAAGATTTTCTGCGCAGTAGTTTTGTAGAAAATGGTACCTAAAATAAAAAAAAAACCCTAATTTTGGGCTATACGCGCGTTTAAAAATATTTAATAATGTTTCCACTGATACGCAGCAGCCTATAAAAACCAATTTTTTAAGTAAATTTTGTGGATTAAACAACGTAAAACTTTCAAATTTATGAAGTAGATACACGTACTTCAAATTTTTTTTTGGCCCCCCCCCCCCCCCACTGCCAATTTACCTCAAGTGTTTTTTTTAGGCTTACACCTGTATTTTATACCCTTAAGCGTTTTTTAATCTTAATTTAGTTGTGGAATAGACGCTTCGCAGCTTCATTCGCCTGCAAGTCAGTAAACTGAGCAGCCGATTTGTCCCATTGCAACTTGTGCTTGGAGACTTTTGTTCCCCTCTTTGGGGTGGTTGCGTGGTTCTGCTTCACAAAAAGAGAAAAAAAATGGAGTCGAGCGTGATAGAATTAATTTCACTGAATTCTGGGTTTGAGCATCCTATTCTGGGAAAAAGTATCAAACGAAACTTGCGTGATTATGCAACGCACGCAGCACCCGCCCAAAATTAAACCCTAGTTTTATTTCCATTTGAAACATTCTTGGCGTTTAAAAATGAAAACTGTAAGTGTATAACGAAATCGGTTAAAAGACAATTCGAATTATTGTTTTAAAAAAAAAATACTGTGCAGGAACTATAAGCTCGTTATTAATTATACATAATCAAGAATGCTACGACCATTTATTGATCTGATCTGGCCAAGCTGAAGTCGGAGTAGGACGGTTGGAGTAGGGTTAAGTTAGCCAAACAGGACGGAGTGGGGCAGCACAGGAGGGGAGGTGCTTAGCGGTCGAAGCAAAGAAGAACGATAATTTTGGTAGGACAAGAAGTACCATTAGAGCATTGTTCACGTAACAAACTTACTTCCGGGTCAGGCCATGGATTAAACGAAGGAGGCAGCCATGTTGCGGGAAGGAAACGGCAATCTACAGTCTAAGCCTAATCAAAAGGCTGAATTTCTAAGTTAACATTATAACACCATATTGCATTTTTATAGGGCAGAAAAAAGGGTCCCATGTGCAGTTTAATGAAGTAAACAAAGAAGTTGGGTAATCTGGTTTTACACCATGCCAACTTCCTTTTGCACCATGGTGTCATCCCCGTAGGCAACCGGAAGTGGGGATATAACGTCATCAAAATAGCCGCCGACAATTGCTTATATCTCTACAACCACTTGACCGATTACTTTTTCTATTAGCTTCTTATAAAGCTATTAAGATACACTAACGTTAAAGTCCTACGATTCAATACCAAAAATGCATAGGGTTTCACGGTATGGGCTCGCAAACATAAAAATACCTAATTTTTCACTCAATTTTTACGCTTAGTTGGAAATAACAGCCCAACAGCGGGACTGGGGCACTGCCTTCATGGGAGTTAGATCATGGTAAGGTCTGTTAGCTTTAAAATAAGCTATAGAAATTGAAAATCGGTTGACTGGTTCGCGAAATGTCATTGTTGTGGCGAATGCATCTCGCTAGGACACCGAGATTCTGATGCTGATGTAGGCAGTGGCAGTAATGATAACTGGCGCAGTTTGTCGTTAGGCGGCGTTCAATACGACGTTTGAACGAAACGAAATGTGATCAAGGACCGCGGCAGCGGTCCTTATGTAAGCCTCAGCATGAACTTCCATGTTAAACGTCAAACTTTGAACTCCTATAGTCTCGCCCAGAATTGACATAGACCAACGAAATTCGGTATTTGGGGTCGTGTCGTAACTATTTCACCACATTACAAATTTTAATGACAACAATCAAACCGTTCGGCGTCCACAGCATGGCCATTTCTTGTTGTTGTTGTTGTTGTTGGGACTCTTTGCCCTCACCTGGACACCGAACCACTGAACCGATTTTCAAGTTCTATAGCTTAAAACGTAGATCTGGACAAGGCCTAGGGTTTTCATAAGCTATTTAACGTAACTACAATATTCTTGACACGGAAAGTCAAATGGGCTAAAACCTTTGCTGTCACCTAGAGATCGAACCAATGAACCGATTTTCAATTTGTATAGCTTAAAATCTAGGTATTAACACCGACCAGGGCCTTTTGAACCCGATTTTGATGTGACTGCAGTATACTTGTCGGCAGAGCAATTATATTTGCAGAGCACTGAGCAGAAATCATTAATGTTGCTGTTGGGACTCTTTGTCCTCACCTGGAGATCGAACCACAGAACCGATTTTCAAGTTCTATAGCTTAAAACGTAGGTATGGACAAGGCCTAGGGCCTTTCGCATGCTATTTTAATGTAACTACATTATTCTTGACACGTAAAGCCAAATGAGTTAGAACTTTTGCCCTCACCTATAGATGGAAGCAATGAACCAATTTTCAATTTGTACAGCTCAAAATGTAGCTATTAACACCGATCAGGGCCTTTTGAACACGATTTTGATGTTACTGCAGTATTCGCATCGGCAGAGCAATTATTATTGTAGACCACTGGGCAGAAATCATTAAGTGGAGTAACAAATTTTTGCAGAAATTTTGCAGAAAACATAAATTTGGTACACAAGT
>JAHWFP010029490.1:0-10187 GCA_023313725.1 Lithobius niger
GGTGTGGAAATGACCGCTGAGCATTACCTTGTTGGGTGTCGTCTGTATGCTACTCAGAGGGCGATTATTACTCAGTGGAGTGTGTCTCGTCCGACACTATCGGACTTACTTTCTTTCAGAGGTGGGCGGGGGTCCCTGTATCGGTTGCTAGATGTGGCTAAGTACGTGCGAGCGACAAGGATGCAGCTGTAAGTAGATGTATGGTGTGGGTGATATGTGTACTTCTGCTCCGCACTGGCCTGGGTTGAGTAGGGTTCTCGGGTTGTGAGCATGGTGGTGCTTCGCTGGTTTCAGTGTAGTAGTGGTGATGGAGTGTGATTTTGGTGTGTGATGTAGGACTGTGTAAAACGGCGGGACTGTGTACGTGGTTGGATGTTGTTGGATTTTGTTGGATTTGTGATGTAAGGAGCTATTTGTAGTTTTTAATTTTGGGATAGAGCGTACGGCCTAGGGCCAAAGCTCTTGACAATAAATTGAAATTGAGTACTGTTTGTTACGTAGTGTTTACTGTAGTTAAACATGGATTTATTAGAGGGGAGAACGATTGCTGATTTAAACGCAAATCTGATATTCTGGGGTTGTTTAAAGATGGGTTGGAGGCAAATTCACTCTTGAGGGTTGATCTTGAAGCAGCAATTGAAATGGTGAAAGAAAAAAAAAAGAAAGTGAGTTAAGGGAAAAGGAAGAAGAAAAAGAGAGGGAGTTAAGCGAAAAGGAAGAAAAAAAAAGAGAGGGAGTTAAGGGAAAAAGAAGAAAAAAAAGAGAGGGAGTTAAGGGAAAGGGGAGAACGGCAAAGAAGGGAAGAAAGGGAGTTAAAAAGAAGAAAATTGCAGATTAGGGAAGAAGAATTAAAGAGGGAAAGTGAATTAAAGGAACGAACTATAGCTCTTGAAAGAGAAAAATTGGATAGACATGAGGAACTTGAAAGAGAGTGGTGGGAACGGGAAGATAGATTAACGAGGGAGAAACAGGAGCATGAGCTGCATATTAGCGAAAATGCTAGGCAGCACGATGATGAAGTGCAGGCAAGAGAGTTGACCTTTAAGGAAAAACAGTTAAGTGTTACGGCAGAGTCTGTTCAAATTGAGAAAAAGTATGACATGTCTAAATTGTGACAGCCTTTTAAGGAGAAGGAGGACAGTGTTTTTATATTCTTGTCGGGGTTTAAGAGAATTTGTGAAAGAATGGGGTTTAAAAGGGAGGAATGGACATTTAGATTGTTGTCGTTATTGACGGGAAAGGCGAGGGAATGTCTGACGAGGCTATCTGATAGCGATTTTGCACAGTACGACGTTTGTGTTAAAGCCCTTAAGGTTAGGTTTAATGTCACGGAACAATGCTTACATCAATAATTTAGAACTGCTCAAAAGTCTGATAAGCAGACGTACTTGACTTTGCTCATAATCTTACCACCTTAGGCACTGAATGGGTTAAGGAATTGGATTGTGGGGATTCGTTTGAAAAGCTGTTTCAGCAAATATTGATAGAGGATTTTTTGAACAAAGTGCCGAATCCGATACGGGTATGGTTAATCGATAAAGGCAAGCAGGAATCTGTTTTGAACCTGGCTTCTCTTGCTGACGATTATTGTGCTAATCGTCAGGAAGTGGTTTTGAGACAGGGGAGTGGTTCGGACAGGGGAGGTAGCAGACCACATGGGAGAAATTATTACAGAGGTAATGGTAATAATGGTAATGGAAGGTATCGACCAGGCAATGGGTACCAAGGTAATAGGCAAAATGGTTGTAATAGAAATGGAATTCTCATTCTGGAGAGAATAACCAAAATGGTGGTAATCATAGCAATGGTACACATGGTTTAAATGGCACAGGTGTTAGTAACAATATACTGCTTTGGTGGGAAACGCTCAGGCTAGGCCGCAAGCAGGGACTAATGGGCATACTGGAGGGAGAGCACCTTTAAAGGCAGACGAACCACGGAAGTGCCATGTTTGTGGCTCGACTTCACACTTGAGCCGGAATTTCCCCCAAAATAATGCTAAAACTCCAGTTGGAAATGTTTGTAGGCAGTTTAGCAATGTACACAGCGGTAAGAAAGTTAGTGTCGAAAAAGGTATTTCAGGAAAGCAGTCAGTAGAGAGTGAGTTTACGAAACCATGTAAAATAAATGGTGTGAGTGGCAGCTATGTGTTAGACACGGGAGCATTTATTGATGTGGTGTCAAGTAGAAAGGTTGGACCGGAGGCATACACAGGGGAAAGGGTTGTGCTGTCCTCAGGTCAAGGTGTAACGGAACTTCCGTTCGAAAAGATGGAATTTGAAACTAAGGGGGGCTCAATTACTTTAATCTGTGGGGTGTCACTTACTTTAATGAGGAAGGGTACGACTTTTTACTGAGCCAGAAGTCACATCAGTTATTGCAGTCTAAAGCGAATCGAGTACATGTGTCTTTAAATGCGGTCACAAGGCAAATGACGAAAAAGGGTTAAGTCCAATGAACAAGCTATTGACAGTTTTGTTGACCCAGATGTACTGGATTCTTTTTTTTTTAATTGAAAATAATGAGGCGGCAGAATTGGTAACAACTGTGGCGTCCACTCCGGAAAAGACTGAACCGGTAGAAAGTAAGCCCACGGTCGAATTTAATGAGGAGAAAGCAAAGGTGACAATTCTTGATGAGAAACCACAAACGTTAGTCAATAAAGAAACTATTGTGGCCAAACAGGATGTAAACAAAGACGAAAAAGGGAGGAAAAAGGTTGCCAAAAGTGAAAAGCTTGGTTTAATGACAGCTGGATTCGAGGAGTTGTTGGCTGTTGAAACGAGTGATTGATAGATTGATATTTTATTGAGCCGATAAGGCCTCCAAGCCATTCGCTCACAAACTTACAAATAAACTAAAAACTACTTACAGACTAATACAATCAAACAGACCAGCTGACTCCGAGAAATTCAAGAAGCCGGCTAACTTTAGGTACCCATGAGAACACGAGGGGGGGGGAGACAGACCCATGCGTGAGTAATTGGATTACAACACAAACCGTCCCGTAGCCCGGCAGAACCCTAATACCCGGCCCAGGGACCCCCTACCTATGGGGCCATGCGGTGCGACCCCCAGAACCCCTTGCAAAGGGTCCCCTTCCCTGTCGACCACAAAACGACGCTGGAACGCCCAGCGCAGACAGTCTAAAAGAAAGTGCCGGACAGTTTCCGGTCCACCACCACACTCACACATAGGTGTCCGGACCCAACCAAGGTGGGCGAGGTGAGCCCGGAGAAGAGCATGACGAGTACGAAGGCGTGACACCATACCCGCATCTCGACGTGAGAGAGCGTTCAGGCAACGTGGAGCAGACGTAGAGGGATGAACAGAGAAGAGCCGTCTCCCCGTCGTGCTGACAGCCCAGGCAGCTTCCCACTCGTCTCGAATAACCCTAGCAACCGCCGGACGCAAATCCCGAGGGCCCACAACATACAACACCTCGTTAGACCTTCCAGAGGGTCCCTGGCGGGCCAAACTGTCAGCCAACTCGTTGCCAAACACCCCTGAGTGACCCTACACCCAACCAATAGACACGCACACCCCTGAGCCATAAAGTATACACTTTCCATCCTACCTCCAGCGCAATCGGATGTGAGCACTGCACCGAGCGGAAACAACTCGTCAAGAACCCTAGTCCCGCTAGCAATTCCGTCCACACACAAAACTCCGGAAAATGCTGGTCCGTCCCAATGTCAATGGCCACCGAAATCGCCACTAATTCCCCCACAAAGGCCGATGGGAAAACGTGCAGCGTAAACCCGTACTCCAGTCCTAGCTCAGGGATACACACACACACCCCCCCGCTCCCTGGAGGCAGAAAAGACGCATCACAGAAAACCTGGGCGAACGAGCCCGGCAGGTGAGCCGGGACCATTGGGTCCAACACATCCAATGCTGCAGTGCCGCACCACACCCACGGAGCCGGAGGATGAACAAACATTGGCGAGGGAAGGGCACCTAAGCCCACTTGCCTCACAAGGGAAGCACCCACCCCTGGGGCACCGAGCAACTCCCTGGCCCCCTGTGACAACAGCCCATAGTCTACAATGATACGGCCAAGGGGGTCCAAACGGCCCCTTGCAATGGCACGCTGACAAAGTCGCACCAGCAATTCCTTAGCGCGAAACAAAATTGGCGTCTCTCCCGCCTCAATATGGAGAGCATAAACCGGTGTCGAAGGCAGGCAGCCCGTGACCACATGGAGACCATCGTTCGACGCCACCTGCAACCCTTCCATAGCCTGTCGCGATGACACCAGTAGTGGAGCATGAAAGTCCACGCAAGACCGTAAATATACTCTATAGAGATTAACAAGAGTGCTGCGCTTCGCAACAGACCTGTTGCCAGCAAGTGACTTGAGCACACTCAGCCTAGTCGCCACATTCCTACGAACAGCAGCTGTAACATGCTATTTACGAATAGCAGGGCGCACCTTGCAGTTACATAAGCTACTTGGCGATCGGTCAACTTCCGTCTACACCGGAACTTGCCCGAGCGCCAACAGCCGGGAACGAGGGAACCAGTTAGAGCCGGCACTTACCTGTTAGCGGTTACGCAACGTAAAGCCTCTGGAGACTTCTATTGTTTAGGCCCGCGCATAACTACGAGGGCCTGGACCATGGGAAGGCACTTAGTGTGGGGCAGGCAACTCGAAAGGTTGTCTCCCTGGACTCTGCTAGGATTAGATCAAGCTTCTAAACTTGAGTTTAATGCCTAATATGTGTTTCTCTGTACAAGGATCCCTAGCTTTGCATTAAGGAGTAAATTGATTTGAGATATTCTTGAATTCAATCGTCTACTCCCTGGTCACACAGCCACGTCATGCACCCACACCAGGCGTGAATCCAGCCAAACACCCAGGTACCGGACCCTCTCGGAGGACCAGACCAGGGCCCCATTTACCCGAAGAGCTGCCTCAACAGCTTGCCCCTGCCTGAAAACCATAAGTTCGGTCTTGATTCCAGCCAATTGCAAATCCGTGGAAGCAAGAGCCTTAGAACCCCGATCAATGGCAGCCTCCAGGGCTGCTAGAACCGTTAGCAGGACCTTGTCAGTCAACCAGACCGCTACGTTATCGGCCTATGCCACCACGTTAATATCCTGACTCAGCTCCACGAGGACAGAGTTAATAACAATGGCAAAGAGGATAGGGCTGAGGCAGCTGCCCTGCGGCAGCCCCCAATCAGTTTGCCTCACTCCCAACTAAGGGGGACCCTACCCTTGTAGCAAAAGCCCATTGCCCAAGCAGAGTGAGGACCACTGCCCACAACTTGCCACTGACCCCCAACACAGAAAGCTCATGCCCCACCCACAGCACATCCACCATATCAGAAGCCGCCCTGATGTCTAGAAACACGACCACGGCAAAGCAATCATTCAGCCATGCTTTGCGTATCCCAGACTCCAGGAACAACATAGCATCCTGTGCACCCCGATGCTTGCGAAAACCAAACTGGGTGTTGTACAAGCGCCCAGAACCCTCCACCTCCCATAATAACCTGTTCACCAGCATCCTCTCATACACTTTACGAACGCAGGACAGAAGGGCGATCGGACGGTAGCTGGTAACAGCCGACCGGACCTTACCCCTGCCCAGCACCGGGGTCAGGATCGAAAACAACCATGACCGTGGGAGTGGTCCCCCATCGAACCGGCTCTGGAAGTACTCAAGCAACTCACTGCTGCCCTTATCCCCCACTGCCCAGAGATCCTCATACGAAATCCCGTCTATGCCCGTTGCCCTGCCGACCCGGCAAGCTGCTTGCGCAGCAGAGAGTTCCACTCTAGTAAGTGCGTAGCCCGTACCATCCATATGGGGGAGTCAAACACAGTGGGGGAAACCGGTGGGGGAAGCCCCTTGGGGGAGTCAAACACAGTGGCGAAGTTCTCATTAAAGGCCTCGGCCATTCTAGGACCGTGCAGGACATCACCCCCACCAAACATCCAGGCCAAAGCCGGACGGGCATCCTGTGGTCTCACCATTGCCCAGACCTTAGAAATTGGCAAGTCCTCGGAAACCCTAGCACAGAGCCTGGCCCAATCCGAGCTTTCTCCTTTAAGAGGATGAACCTCGTTTCCTGTGCGATACCCACAAATTCAAACCACCTGACATCACTGTGACACCGCCGAAACCTCTGCCACACCCGACGCCTGTCCCTAACTGCCAGGACGCAAGCATGCGTCCACCAGACATAGTTTCGTCTGTCAGACACCCTGCCCAAGCCCCCTCCTTCCCCTCTAACCCATTTCCTCACCCAGGGTGCAAAATCACCAGAGTCAATCACAGGACAGGCTGGCCGAGTGTGGCTGTCAAGAACTCTCCTTCCCCCTGTACCCCAAGAAAGCGCAACAGGAAAGTGATCGCTCCCCAGCAAATCAGTTGAAACATCAAACCCAACCTTCGTGTCCAGACTACTAGTGCAGAAAAATAAGTCAAGCACCGACTCCTGAATAGTTCCCCTATACCTTCGAATGAACGTCGGCGACCCATCCTGAATCACAGTCAAGCCCAGCCGATCCAAACTGCCAGCCAAGGTATGACCCCTAGTACTACAATTAGTGCTTCCCCACAACCAGTGGTGTGCATTGAAATCCCCCCTACAACAACTGGGGCAATTAAAGACAACACCCATCCTTCCCATTCATCCCTAACCACAGTCTCCGTCACATGTACAACACCCACCGTAACCCACTCCCCCCAATCCAAATCCGAACAACACACGCATCAACCCCACGACAGTAGGGAGGGGGTAGATGGGCACAAATTGGGACCTGGTCACGGGAATACACCCTAATTCCGGAACGACCAACAACTGCAACACCAACAAACCCATTCAAATACAGAATGACCCCCGGCACGAGCTTTGATTCTACCAGGCCCAAAACATCAACCTTTGAGCTTAACATCTCCACATCCTCCCACTTGTTTGTCACCCCCTCACATTCCATACACACAGGGTGAAAACAACAAGTCAGACTCTACAGCACTACGGCGTCACCAGAACCTCCAGAAGCTCATTGTCACCTTCTGTGCCACCAGAACTAACACTAGTAACCACATCCATGCTATCGCACAACTCTCCATCACTGCATGGCACCCCACACGAACCAGTAGCCAAAATACCACTGCCCGACGTAGCGGGCATATGTTTTAGCACCTCACATTCAACTGCAGATGCCCAACTAACACTTGCATTTAAATTCACACTCGCACTAGAAATTGCACTCCCATTAGTACAGCTTTCGTCCACAGTGTGGGAATCATATGAAACAGCGCCCGAAACACTCTCCCCGAAACCAGGCACTTCGTACTCTGCACCAACCGTGCGACTTAGACTTGCAGTAACACCTGCAGCTATGACGTTCATCAACATTTGCATTAGAATGTGCAACCGAAATCGCACTGGCACTTGGATGGTATTTCTCCACATTTGGGGCATTGCCCAAAACTGCACCCAAGTTTTCCCCAGCTTCACCCCCACATTCACAATCTTGAACACCAGTCAGGGCACCACCACTGGCCTGAATACCATTCTCCACACCAAACAGCGGGTCGACTTTTGTAGAATGCCAGCTGTCAGCTAACCCTGCAACAAGCGGATCACAAACCCTGTCACTGGCACAGACGTCATCCATAGGCTGACCACTCGACGAGTCGTTGTCTTCTAGCACCAAAAAGCGATTTTGGTCCATGGCCACCACTTTGTTTTAAGGTGGCGACGCTGCAAGCGCCGACCGTGACACAGATGCTTTGCACCTGCGAGATCGACGCTGAACCACCCATTCTGGAGAGGACGGCAAGGCAGAGGGGCCCTCTGTGGAAGGACCATCAGCCCCAGGCACACAACTGTCACTGGCACATCTTTCCGTGGAGGAGCCAAATGAACACAAGGGGGGTCTCGAGGTATCAGGCCCCTACACCCCTACAGTAAACCATGCCGCACGTGCACCTCACGTGACCTCTCTGGTGACACTAGAGGCACTTGGGAGGTCTGTCAGCGATTGCTAGGAGAGCCGCAATCCCGAGGACTCCAACGACATCTGGCACATCATCAACCACCGTCGTATCCCTGAGTTTCAACACGCCGCCACGCACCCCTGTGCGACAGTGCCGAAGTCCCTCAAATGAGTAGAGCTCATGAGTCAAACCCCCAATCTCCCCATACTGTGACAGAGCCCTCACAATAGCCACATCTGGCACATCCAAGGGAAGCCAGTGAATCTTAAAACGAAAGGCTCGTTCTTGAAGGTCATAGATCGCTGCCCGATGACCGCCTAACTGGACATTACCTGCTTTCTGAACCTGACGCTTTGCTTCGCTGTCTACAAACTGCACTTGTATAGCATTGTTTGCCCGGAGCCACCCAATACCACTAACACGGCGTAAATTAATGAGTGGGGCCAGGGCATCTCGAACATCATGGATGAAGTATGGAATTCCTGCTTGCTCCGCCAGAAACACCACTGACAGTCCCATTACTACATCGGATAAACTACCCTTGTACAATTAACGCAACCAGGCAAAATCGCAGGGTATCTCCTGCTCCACACTGTACGAACTCCCTAACATTCACCCGAGTCCTTTACATTATGACGACCCTGTTGCACCACTGCCTTCGACGGTTTTGAACCACGATAGTACACACCATCCACTACAACTCCAGCAGGGACATTGTTTATCTTGTTGCCAATATCCATATTGTTGCCGTTGAGTCCTTGTGCATTGGCTGTTGCAGACATAGGGCCTTAGGGCTTCGGGCAGATGACCAGGAGTGGTTAACGCTCGTTAAACCATTTGAAACCCTTTTTTTGTGCATTGTCCAGCTCGCCATTGTTACCAGTTCCTGGCAATAAACCCCAAAAAAAGGGTTTAACGAGCGTTAACCACTCCTGGTCATTCTGCCCGAAGCCAATAAACCCAAAACCTATCAACAACAATTACCTGACAACAATTACTTGACTCGAGTTTAGAAGGGTGCAGGATCGCAGCTGAAATTAAAGATACATCCCTGTTTTGGAAAGATGGAGTGTTAAGAAGGAAATGGGCATCGGAAAATGGTAGAAAATTGTATGATCAGGTTGTTGTACGACAGGCTTTGACTGGAAAGTTAATTAAGATGGCTCATGCAAATGCTTATTTTGGGCATATGGCAAAGAAAAAGACTGTAGCACGGTTGCAGGAGCTATTTTACTGGCCGGGAATGTGCAAGCAAGTAAATGAGTATGTTAGAAACTGTGAAATATGTCAAAAAAATGGTAAAGGTGTAAAGAAAGGTTAACAGGAAATGGTGCTTGTGCCAGTGGTGGAGGAAACTTTTTTTAAGTTAGTAGTTGACTTTGTGGCTCCACCCAAGAAGACATCAAAGGGAAATAAGTATGTTTTGACGGTGTTGGACATGGCTACAAAGTATCCTGAAGCAGTGGCAGTGAAGGAAGCAAATTCACACACGGTGGTGAACGACCTGCTTGGGATATTTTCGAGGGTAAAAATATTGCTCGATTGCTCCAATCCGACCTCGGAAAACCATTCATATCGGAACTGACGACGTGCATTCTTGAGAGGTGTGGTATTGATCTAATTAATAGCACTCTGTATCACTCACAATCACAGGCGGTGGAGAGAATGCACCGGACATTAAAGGACATCATCAGAGCCCTGGTGGCTGAGTAAGGACCCCACTTACATTGTTAAGGGCAAAATGGTTAGGCAAGGAGGTGCATGTAAATCCTACTGTGGTGGACTATGTGGTGGAAAGATTGAATTATTGAGAGAACGTGAAGGAAATGGCAAAGACAGCAACAACGGCAGCCCACGGCGTAATAAAGTTTATCACGACAAACAGGCGAGATTACCTGAGTATGAGCCTGGTAGTAAGGTATTGTTGTTAAAAATGGATCGTAAGGACAAGTTAGCAGCATTTTGGAAAGGCCCTTAGAGAAGGTTGGTGAGGTAAACTACAGAATAAAAATGGGTAAAAATGGTGACAAAGTGAGGATGTACCATGCTAACTTAATGAAACCGTTTTATGAGGAGGTTACGACCATAAACGAAGTAGCTGTGCATGAACTAGAAGGACATGGTGAGGAAAGAGGAACTGGCATGGAATTTGAAACGCATACGTGGAATTCAGGTGGGAAAAAAGGTTATTTTACAGGCAAGGAAGTGATAGAGGTGGCAAAGGTTG
>JAHWFP010029493.1:1728-19801 GCA_023313725.1 Lithobius niger
AGGACGCTGACCACTAGGCTGTTGCTGCTCGCTTTGCTCGGGGTCCCAGGGACCCCTCACAAAGCTTGCAGTGCGAGTTGGGACTTACTTTTTTCGCGTTTAGTCAGCTGTTGCCTGCAGGCAACTGTATGCATTATAGGGTTAAACAATGCACGAGGGCGTGCAGCACCCGAGGGTAATTGTTTAAAATTGCACGAGGTTTTCGGTTATCAGTTTTAATGCCTGTTTGAGCCTCGCACAAGGTCATTGTTTAAATCACGGGCCGTTCCAAGTACCGATCCACAGTATTGTTGTTATTGACGTAGTAAGTCATTGTTACCTCGCAGAAGCATTTTACTCGATTCCGAATGGCTCCTTCGGCCAACAAGGGAAATGAGAACTTTTCCCTTCACCCACCAACGATTTTTCCTTTAATATCGGTAAAAATAAAGACATGCATTTTACTGCGTGGGCATTCCCCATTTCTCTCTCTAGTGGTGGTTGATTTCCGTAATGGCATGCTATTTTACAAATTCCTGCAAAATTCGAAATATAAATAAGCTGACCATTTTTTTTTACATTTTTTTTTATTACGACGTTTATGGTAACTGAAGGGCAGAAAAGACTTATCATCCTCCTTCACCTATTCGACGCCTGCCAGGGTGAGAAACTACAACTACCATCCTCCTTCAGCAGTTATTGGATCTATTTGTGTGTATTACGGAACCTTTCTTCCCCCCCCCCCCCGGCCTCGTGTGATGACACCCATAGTAAAAATCCTCCTGTGATGACGCCCATACTAAAAAGTCTGAATGGTACTTAATCTACCAGGTTCATTTATAAGAGCATCAGTTTGCTTCAGATGGCATAAAGCACCAAAAAAATAAAAAAATAAAAAACGAGCTATTCAATGCAGACGCAAGTAAGCGAGATTTTAGTAGGAGTTGTAAATGAAGAACTTATTAAACCTACTACTGCCTACACCTTGGAGACCATTTGCACAAATAAGCCTACACAATTGTTCGCATTCACAATAAATATGTGAATAGTATTATGTTATTTAAATTAATTGTTTGTATATCATTGCAGCGTGCATTACACTAAACGTCGTGTAATGAACGAATTCTAATTCTGAACGTGTTTGGTAGGAATGGCGAGGAAGTCAATATCTGGATATTGCCCTCCTGACATGGCAATATCTACAACAATGGATGGATCATTGTTAACCATTGTTAACAGTAGGGAACATTCTTGCTCAAACAGGCATTAAGTTTTAATATGCTTTTTTTCTGGTGGGGCATGATTATTTTTCCAACTTCTAACACTCTTACGTTTCAAGTGTTAATGATTCTGTCATAGAATACCGAGAAGATATGTGGGAAGAAGGTGTAGGAATGACGACGAGAACAGGAGTTAGAACATGTCCCGTAAGTGAATTTTTTGGAGGTCGATTATGTGGTTTGTGTGTTGTTTTTAAGAAAGCTTGGTGAAAGTCCTAGTCATGTCAGTGCCACCCGTCAGGGAGTCGGATGGGCTTATATCATAATGCAATCAAGTGCCTTTTAATGTTAATGACAGTAATAATTATTGTTTTGTAATTACTGTAATTGATTAAGCAAAGTAAATTTGGCTATTGCAAATGCCAACCATGTGATAAGTTTTAAGTTGGTGTTTATTGCTAGTTGATGGCTCTTCGAATTTTATATGGGCTGGTGAATGGATTAACCTGACCTGGTAAAAACTGGGTTTCATTTTTAGAGGGAACGCAAGAAGAACGTGCTCACCTTAAGTGAGCAACTATGCGCAAATAGAAATTTCCCTTGCGCCTAAACCTTTTTCTCTTGAACACCCAAACCCACAGCTCTGAACCATATTGTCTGATACAAGTATATAAGTAAAGGTGTGTATTTGTTGTGCACGCCTGGAATTGGTGAGTTTGTTTTTACTTTTTTTCCCACCTTTTGTTGCAGAGCTTCCAACTAACAAAAACAAGGCATGTACACGATTCCGCCTACTGCACGGCTAATGTTGTACCAATTCGTCATATTCATTCAGCGTCTTATGGACAATCCCACTGTACAGTTGGCCATCAGCCAGTTATTCATGTGAGCAAGTCCAAAAGTAAGTACAAGACATTAATTAGAAACATGAGTACATTCTGCTGTTTTGTACAATTCCAACTGATAGACCTTCACAAATTACTATTTATTTGACTGTGATTTGGCTGATGATTCGTGCTATGATGTTGCCGAGTTAAAATCCCACCACAGCTCAGAAACACTTGCAAGCCAGTCCGCTCACTACAAGGGCCAAAAAACCGTAAGAGCCAGAACAAAGTACCGTCCATTCTTGAGCAGCTCCACCGCAGGAGTGCAAGTTGTGCAGTTGGATGATGATAGTGCAATCATTTTATTGTTTTACCTGCGCAAAACTTGACACATGTTTCGTGCTAGTCCCTACTAACAATATAATCAACAATCAACGTCTGCAAAACTGGTTCTATTGTCTCCATATTGAAATATTGGTGCTGATTTTACTTTTTATGTCAGAATACCTTCCCAGTTAGTTTCCGCGCGTTATATATTCGTTATGGTAGCCAAAAATCCTGATATAATTGATAAACACTCTTCTGTTTAACCAGTCTAGGCAATAAAGTCCCACACGCAATCCAAGAGCCGCACATTCGTCTGGGATCACCATTTGCTTCTGACAGGGTGCTTTGACAAAAGATGTGCTTTTTGTCATGCACTCTCCTGGTTGAGATTTTTTTTATTTTATGAACTTTATGAAGTAAATTAACTCTTTTACTTTTTGGATGGCCTGTTGCCACTCCTCCCCAACCCAAAGATAAGACTAAAATTTAGTAAAATGATATTAAATGCTGGAAAATAATTGTTTTACATGGCTGCAATGGATTTACAGCACCCTCCACCCTTTATTTGGGCCCCTTACTTGAAATTTGAATTTCTGTTTCTTTGTTTGCCAAACATATTAACCTGATAATTTTAGCATTACATTGTCCTTCTCTGGAGGTTTTTTTAGTTGCTTGTAGCCACCTGCTTGCGTGTTCCACTGCGCATGCGCAGCCCTCTCTATATAAGCGAGAACGTGGTTGGTCTCGCCATTCATTTTACTCCAGAGGTTCCTACGTGTCACCTCGTCTCCTGCCTTCTGGCCGGGGTTTTGGATTTTCCTGTCGTTCATCTCGGATGCTGCTCTCCTTCTCCCACTCGTCCGCGACGACAGCTGCACGCCCGGCACTGAACGGGCCGTGCATGTCGCCAACGACGACGACGCCTCGCCGCTTCAAGACGGCCGACACACCTCGCCTCCCACGTCCTGATAGAGGTGTACGACACTCCAAGGCGCTTCTCTGGGACGCCAAGTGGAAGCCCCGTGAAGCCTCTTCTCATGCTACTCTCTCCTGCTATCCCACCCGTCCGCGACGACCGCTGCGCGCCCGGCGCCGAACGGGACGTGCATGTCGCCAACGACGACGACGTCTATCCGCTACAAGACGACCGACACACCTCGCCTCCTTCCGTTCTGGTAGAAGATGTCAGACACACCAGGGCTTTCCGGGATGCCAAGCTGTAGCCCCCCCCCCCCTCCGCAACGACTGCTGCGCGCCCGACGCCCTACGGGACATGTTTGCCGCCAACGACGACAATGACTCCCTGCTACGAGACGGCCAACGCACCCCGCCTCTTCCCGTCCTCTCGGCCCTGGCAGAAGATGTACGACACGCCAAGGCGCTTCTCCGGGATGCCAAGCAGAAGCTCCGTGTAGCCTCATCTCATGGGCCTGTCGGTCAACACCTCACCTCTCGACTTGTTGTTGATATCATCTCGCAAGGAACACAGCGTCACAATGAAGCCCACAACTTCGTCGACTCTGTCTTTGACCGCTTTGCTGACAAGCCGTCGATGTCTCCCATGTCGTGCACCTCGTCTGCACGACAGGCTAACGCACAAGACTGGGTCGCATCTACAACGAGCATGGTAACCGTTAACGCATGTCGCACACCTCCGATCCGTCGGTCAGGAAACGCAAGCACTCATCCGTGTCGGTCGACCTATTGTGGCGCGACACGCCCAGACCCCTCTACTGCCGCCTCAAAGCACATTCAATTTCCGGACGACAACAACGACGATCCGACCATCTCTACTCGATTCCCCTTCAGTCGGCTACCCTGCCTTCGACGACCGCATCCACAACGAGTCACGAAGCCACATATGTGTGTCGCACACCTCCGACCCTTCGGCTATGAAGCGCAAGCTCTCTTCTGTGTCGGTCGACCCTAATGTGTCGCGACACGCCCTGATGCCACCTCCGGCTGCCGCACACTCACTTCCCGTATGACGATCCGACCATCCCTCTAGCATCCCTTTTCAAGACAGTCGATAATTCAGTCCCAGACTGTTTCCTGTATAAACCTTCCAAGTCGGCAGATGCCACACACACAAGATTGGGGCATGTCCACAACGAGCCATGAAAGCCGTAAACGCCTGTCATACACCCCTTCAGTCGGCCACCCTGCCCTCGATAACCGCTACAGTCGCCAACGTCGATGACGACGTCTCTCTACTGCAAGACGAACGACACACTCCGTCCTTCGGTCCTTACAGAAGATGTACGACACACTAGCAGCGAAACTCACAAACTTTACGACTCTGTCTTCCGCCGCTATGCTGTCAAGACACAGATACTTTCCCCGTCGTACACCTCGGCCGTACGACGGGCTGTCTCACAAGACAGGGTCACATCCACTCTCCCGAGAAACCACCTGTTTCCTCAAACACCGCACGCAACGACAGCTCTTCCAATAAGACAGTCCTTTCGGCCTGTCCGACAGCCTTGCCCCAAGCAGCGCTTCAACCAAAACACGTCGCAACTGACACTCACCCCCTGGCGGTCAAATCTCGCATCGCAATCAATGTCGGTCACCGGCTCTCTCGCTTACCTGTCGACGCGAATCTCCGCCATTTTCACCCAGCCAGCAAAGCTAGCTAGCAAGCAAAGCAAGCAAAGCAAAGCAAGCAAAGCAAAGCAAAGCAAACAAAGCAAGCAAAGCAAAGCAAGCAAACAAAGCAAAGCAAGCAAAGCAAGCAAGCAAGCAAAGCAATTAAGCCAGCAAGCAAATCAAAAGCAAGCAAGCAAAGCAATTAAGCCAGCAAGCAAAGCAAGCAAGCAAGCAAAGCAAAGCACACGAAGCAAGCAAACAAAGCAAAGCTAAGCAAGCAAACCAAGCAAACCAAGCAAGCAAAGCAAGCGATGCAAAGCAAGCACATACTCGACCATCAGCCTTTCGTGGAACTACTCGTCTCAAACGAAAATCAAGACAACATTTGCTACCCATTGCTGCTCGTCTCACTCACAGCCACAACCCACGTTTTGAGCAAACCAAGACAAAACCATTTACACTTCTTGCTAATCATCTCGACCATGGCTGACGCCACGTCTGCAACGAATATCAAGCCAACAGTTGCTGTCAACTGTTGCTCGCCTCACTCGTGGCTAAAAATCCCACGTTTTGAGTGAAGATCCAAGACGGAAGCCGTTTCACCTCTTACTACTAATCTCGTCCGTGGCTGACCCCACGTCTCGAGCGGAAACCAAAACATCGGTTGCTGACCTCACTACTGCTCATCTCATTCGTGGGTAAACCCACGTTTTGAGTGAAGAGTCAAGTTGAAAGCCATCTGCACCCCCTACGACTTGTCTCATCCATGGCTGATCCCACGTCTCAAGTAAAGACCAAGCCACCAACGGCTACCCACGACTGATCGTCTCACTCAGGACTAATACCAATGTTTGAGTGAAGATCCAAGATGGAAGCCGTTTACACCTCTTGCCACTTGGCCCAAACGTAACTGACCCCACGTCTCGAGCAAAAATCAAGTCAAAATCTGCTATCCATTACTGCTCGTTTCACTCGTGGCTATAACGCACATCTGACTGAAGATCCAAGTTGGAAGACGTTTGCAAGAACCAAGACAGGAGCCGTTTGCACCTCTTGCTACTTGCCTCGACCATGGCTGAACCCGCGTCTCAAACGAAAATCATGCCAACAGTTGCTTGCCACGGCTGCTCGTCTCATTCGTGGCTAGAACACACGTTTTGAGTGGACCAAGACGGAAGTCGTTTGCACCTCTTATTGCTTGTCTCAACGATAACCGACCCCACATCTCAAGCGAAAATCAAGACAACATTTGCCGTCTACTGCCACTCGTCTCACTCATGGCTAAAACCCTCGTCGTGAGTAAAGTTCCAAGACAGAAGCCGTTTGTACCTCTTTGTGCTTGTCTCTACTATTGCTGCCCCATGTCTCGAGTAAAAATCAAGACATCAGCTGTTATCAACACTCAAGCCCGCCTCATTCGTGTTTAGAACCCACGTTATGAGTGAATAATCAAGTTAGGACCACCTCCATCTTTAGCTGCTAATCTCGACCATGGCTGATCTCACCTCTCGAGAAAAAACAAGACAACAGTTGCCGCCCACTCTGTCTCTCGGCTCACCCGTAGCAAAAACCACACCTTTAAATGAAGAATCAAGTCAATGACATCTTCACCCTAACACCTTGTCTCGTCCATGACTCACCCCACGTCCCGTGCAGAAATCATAACATTTGTAGCATCCCACATCGGTACTTGTCTCCAACCTGGCTAACCCCATGTTCTGAGCAAACAGTCACAATGGATTACGCTCTCTTCTCTTCCAGCATATCGACCATGACTAACCCTACTTCTCGGGTGAAGATTAAGTCGACCACGGCTGTCTACACCAACGGTCGTCTCATTGGTGACTATAACCCACGAAATGAGTGAAGTTCTCAAGTCAGAAAACGCCTTCATCTCAGGCCGCTCGTCTCGACCGTGACCATCCCCACACCACGAATGAAGACCCAAACAACTGTGAACTGTGGCAGTCCACCCTAATTCTCTCCTGGCTCATGGCTAACCCCGCGTCTAAAGTAGATATCAACAACCATCACGACTTGTCTCACTCGTGGCTAAAATCCCACATTTACAAGACGAACGAAGTCCTCTCCTCTGTCAACTCGTCACAGCCGTGCCCGACCCGAATCCACAATCACTTCAAAGCCACCAGAGATCCAAAAAACTGAATGTATGTCAGCCACTGGTCCATTTGGTTTCATTGGGGTTTTCATTAGGAAAATCAATCCAATCAATCCCTCTCCACTCAATCCTTCAAGATTCTTCACTGACCTGTTCGACACCGACAAACTCAAAGGCCCAACGATCCTTGCCTACCGCTCATCCCTAAAACCAAGGTTTCAAGGCAATAGACAAAACCAACCTCCTCGATGATTACCATCGCCATTCCAACAGAAGAAATGCTACAAGCCGCACCCTAGCGTCACTCAATGACATTCACCTCCCACTACCTGAGAATCATGTCAAGAGAAGTTAAAGGACTATACCGGCTGGGACCAAACGGCACAGCCAGAACTGTGGTCAAGCCCCCTTAAGCACAATCAGAACGAAGCTGAAGCAAGCCATCCCAGATGGAAACAAGCCAACCATAGAAGGAAGCAAGATCCCTCATTTAACAACAGTCCAAATCCCACGAAAAAGGTCCAAGTTCCTGTTTCATCATCCGGTTCTGAACAAAGTGCAAATTTTTACTACAATAAAAAATTTGGGGGAAAGCCTGCTTGCGTCCCGGGGTGCCCCGTCAGACTGGTGCCTGCCACCACGTTTGACGAGGTCTGCTGATAATGCTAAAATTATCAGGTTAATATGTTTGGCAAACAAAGAAAAAACGTTGTGCCAGCCCCCAGCCAGGCCGGCTAAAAATGGTTTCCTTTTTGCCTAAAACATACTTAACCTAAGCCCGCCCTACCTCCTCTCTTGTGTCACCGTCTGACAGATTGAGAGGAAAATGTATGCCGAGACCAACCACATTCTCGCTTATATAGAGAGGGCTGCGCATGCGCAGTGGGACACGCAAGCAGGCGGCTACAAGCAACTAAAAAACCTCCTGGGAAGGACAATGTAATGCTAAAATTATCAGGTTAAGTATGTTTTAGGCAAAAAAGAAACCATTTTTAGCCGGCCTGGTTAGGGGCCGGCAAAATGTTCTTTTCTTTGCTGCCTTTAACAAAATTGCTGGGTACGCCATTGTTGGTTGAGCGGTATAATAGTGATGATGGTCGTGGTCAGACTTCAGTACCCTAAATTTGGCTTTAAGATCCATTAAGTGTTCATGTTTAGGCAGCACTTCTTTTTGTGATGTGTTAGATATTGTAGTTATAACATTTCCGTTTGGTCTGCTGTAGAAGCCGTAACGCGGTGCATTTTTTTTTTCCAGTTCAACCACTTGATGACCAGTTGGATAGATCTTATCATGACAATTCACCAGTAAGTATGTGGTGCATTTTCTTCCCTCTTGATAAAATTTCACGTACCAAAAATGCAAATACACTTTGGTAAGAACAGGATTTAGTTAGAGAAACATGCCAGAAATTAACGTAAATCATGCATTAAATGCCCAGGGTTAATTAACTGCCCAAATGCAGTTACTTTGGCAAACATCTCGGATGGGGATTAAATAAAGTGTGATCCATTTTCTAATCTTAACTTCTGTCCAAAGAGAAAATTTTTATTGAATGTTTTGTATTCATTTCACGTACATGATCTGAATTCACTTGTAACAAACTAGCACTGTCTTTATTCTCATTTATTCACAAATTTAGTTTCCAGCATAATTCACAGTTAAAACTATTCTAACCACACAAACCATGGTAACTACAGGACAAATTTTCCACAAGTCAATGTGAAGTTAAAATGCTGCACCGATATTGATACTGGATCGGATCGGTTGGCGCTGTAGGTGGTATCGGATCAGTATCAGCAACTTTTGCCAAAATACTGATAACTACAAATTTTAGTAGAAGCACAATACTACGCAAATTTCAAAACGTCAAAAGCCGGTTCGAAGTTTCTACCAAATTCCGGGAAACTTGCATTGCCTAATAAATAGAGATTTTTTATAACCACAAAACCCCCTGTAATCTTTTACGTTTCGCCTTGTAACCTCTAAACAGTAATAGATAGTAACTTGGGGTTTGAACCGTTGGGAAGTTGGCGAAAAACTTTTCGAAATGGTGTATTCAAACGTCAAAGTCAGTTGATGAAAAGTGAAAATATCTTCGGTTTGGTGTAGTACTGATATATCTTCTTATTTAACGATCTCGATTTCTACGAAAACTGCAAACATCGATAAAGATCCGGATTGGTATTGAGATTGGCCTAGCCTTGCTTATTTAACAAAGTAACTCTTTCAGTAGAATTGAAAAGTGAGTGGCGCAGTCTCATGATTGAATTAATACACTGCATTAACAAAAGAAAAAAATTTGCATCAATTCAATTATAGATGGAGCCCCTAACTTTTCAAAGAATTTGCTTATTATTGCCTTTTTATGCTCTACAAAGAATTTATCTCGATTCGTGGGCCAAATAACTTTCAAAAGGACCAGGCACCAAATATTTTATTTTATTTTTCATTTTTTTGTCGAATTGCAAGGCGGTTGCAATGAAATGTAAAAAAAATGTTTACTAAACAAAATATAAAAATTGCATGCCGAAAGTCATAACTACACTCCTGCTTAATGCTGCACCTGCCGTCACCTAAGTAACAATATCAAGTGTGAATATATTTAACAGTAGTACAAATATACGGGAATCAATTGATTAACTGGGATTGTGAAGTAGTTCCCCTTGCAATATTCTCAATTTTATTGCTCGTACTTCCCTTTTTGGGGTCTTATTGCTGGTTTCTGCTATATAATACGAGAACGATTGTAGCTAGCTAGATGAAAATAGCATTAGATGGCTCACAAAAAAAAAGAAAAAACATTGTTTCCCGAACATCAAAACATTCAGCGTTTGGTGAAGTTATCGAAAAAACAGTACTTTTGAACTCGGATGGGAAAATGAAACCGGTTGACCCACATATGCCCGAGAACTAAAGAATTATCTTAATACGGATGTTTAGACCTTGGCCTTAGACAAATATTTAGAAATAGTTTTCACAATACCGTACACATACGTTAGCTTTTGAGAATTGATGGATTTCGTAATATTAGTTCGTATATTGGCTAAAGCTGGTTTGAAAAAGTGTGAAATCTCTACAAATTTTTATGCTGCCGTAACGCCATCTAGTGGCGCAGATATCCTTAAGCCGAGGGATTGGAGAATTACGGAACTAACAATTAAATAAAAGCATTGAGTTAAAGGGCAATTAAGGTTAGTAGTGCTTGTCTTATCTAACTCCCAAATCAGTTGCATGGACCATTTTGTACAATAAAAATAAAGAATTAAAGTTAACTAAGTATCATTTCCTGCCACTAGATGTCGTTGTTAGCAAGTGTGTTAACTGTATACCTATATTTTTTTCCCCTAAAAAGCACAAACATTTGATCTGGCAGGGCATTTCTACTGGTCATAAATTAAAAAAAATAAGCGTTTAATAAACAAAAAAGCTTTAGATTAACTCACTTTGCTAACAATGGCATCTAATGCTGTTTCACTCGTTCTTTTTGTAATTATAAGTTTAGAAGGGCTTGTTTATTTGCCTTCACCTTTATTTGCCTTTAAGAATTACTATCAAAGCAGTGACAGAAGTTTTAGAATTACTAAAATGGTGAAACTTTGTATTGCTCTCTTCCAGTCAGCTTGGTCATCAACACATGCAGGTATTTGTTCTTAGATGTTCGTCGAGTTTTGTTCGTTCAACTTACCCACTCGTCATGCAAATTGTCAACAAGAGTCCTTTTTTTTTTAATAACTGCGTTTTTATTTACGTATTTAGAAATGCCAATACTGCGTGCCAGGCCGGCAAAAAGTGTGGCAAGCTTGGTCGCCTCAAGAAGTCCCAGTCCTTACCTACATGACCGCAGTCCTTCACCGACCATTCACCTTCACCAATCATTACTTCCAGGGTAAGAGGCTGTAAAATTTGTTGTTCGTGATGTAATGTTTGTATCGCACTAAAAAAATGTTCAACAGCCTTATTTTTGGTATGAATAGTAAAGGAATCGGATCAAATAATAAACCAGTGGTTAGGTAATCCAGAGGTGTCTTGGTGCGTAGCCCTGGTTCTTGTGACTGATTGGAAAACAGTGGTTTGGGGATCCATCTCTTCTGACTTTTGTTGCTATTGTGCATAAGAAAAAGTTGGGGTAAAAAAAAGCTTTGTTTTACACGAGCGCCCTCGTCTCCAAAAATCATGCACGTGCATTTTTCTTTATGACTTCGCTTCCCTTTTGATGCAACCAGGGTGTACGAGATCTAGCAATAATTTAACGTAATATGTAACATGCAAACGGCAGTTCTACTTTCTGTTTCCCTACCCAATTCGATAGTGAACTTTACCAAAGGCTAAAAATAACTATGAAGTCATTAAGATAAAATTGTATGCCAACTTAAAAAAATGTTTGGTAACCTGTACAGACTAAATTTTGGTATAAAAAATAATAAAAATAACCCGCCCGCATGTTGCTTTTGAGTGATAAAACTCTCGTCAAACAAGGTTCTTTTTTTTTGCTCTTAAATAAACACTTTAAATGCCGTCTACATTTTAACTTGTGTGGAATTAATGTCAACTTTTTATCACAATTTTTAATTTCTGTGTTTTATTTTTTGTCAAAAATATGTGAATAAAAACTATAAGAGACAAAAACTGTTAGTAAGCCATTTCTCTTATTACTTGGAGAAGGACGAGAAGTCATTGCACTGACCACTCTCGTGTTAAATAAGCTAACCATCGTGTACTTCTGTTAAGGAAATTTATTTATTTATTTATTTATGTATTTACTGTACACAAGGTACAAACTTAGAATAAAAAAACAAAAACATAACTGACAACAGAAACTAAATATAAGAGATAAGGAGGAACAGGTGAGGGACAACCATAGCCCCAGGACAAGGAAATTAGGGCAGCAGATTGCCCTCAGAGTCTTGTAGGGCAGCCATCCCCTGGACATAATCGTAGGCACGCTGCCGCAGAGACCTCGGGACCGTTGGTGACCTCAACTTACACCAACCACCAAGTGCAAGCAGACTTTTAGCAACCGTGCCTCCAAGTCCGCTGACCCAACCTTTGGGACCACCCCTACACGCCTTCACCAGCCAGCTGTTGCCAGATGCAAGAATAGCTCCCCAAAGGTTAGCCTGCTTCAAAAAAACCGCGAGGTCGAGCGTGAACATCTTGCCATCCTGGCAAGCTTGATGGTTGTGACTTTGCCGAAGTAAGTGCTGAAGTCTCTTGATAGCTCCATGGTAGACAGGTAGACAATGGCAAGCTCCTTCGCAGTTGCTTTCCGGAAGTTGAGACAAGTAACCCTGCCATACAGGCCAGTTGTGCGGGTTTTCAGAAGCTGTAGTTTGCATTCTTCAGAAGCAAAACTGAAAGTGTGAAGCACAGTGTTGGCTGCCCTGCAGAATTCTCTCCTGACCTTTCTTAGGTGGCCATCGTCTGAAAGGTCGGCTGCAAGCTTCACGCCAAGACAGCGGAAGCTAGTTACCCACGACAGTGTGTGGTTACTCGTTAGCAGGGGGGCCGTGAGATCATTGTGCCCGCCAAACACCTTTCCAACTGATTTATTGGCATTAAAAGACAGTCCCTTGTTATGAGTCAAGTACATCAGCCTTTCCAGCAGAAATTGAAGTACCCGTCTGCTTGGGGCCAGCAGGACGATGTCGTCAGCGAAGGCGACAATGTTCACAGCAACACCATTTACCCTGCAACCAGTGGTCAATTTAGAAATGCTGGCAATAGCTCCATCGAGGACCAGACAGAAGAGGAAAGGAGATAGGGGACTTCCTTGTCGCACTCCACACATAGCCGTAAAGGATTCAGAAAGGTGTCCTTCCCAGCTCACCTGAATGGCTTGCTTTTTATAGCAATTAGCGATAAAGTCGGTAATATAAGATAGAAGACCTCTCTGTCGAAGAGCTTGAAACACAGAGTTATGTGCCACCTTATCGAAGGCCTTAGTCACATCTACGAAGCAGGCATACACCTGAGAACCAGCTCTACGGTATCTCCGAATGGTTTCTTTCACTGCATACACAGCCATCAAGGTGGAGTGCTTCCTTTTAAATCCGAATTGGGCATCGCAAGTGGAAGTCTCGGCTTTAACGCGACTCAAGATAACCAGGTCCAGAAGTTTAGCGATCGGACTCATTAGCGCGATACCACGGTAACTATCGCTCGTAGTGGGGTCCGCAGTCGTCTTCTTCAGTATGGGAGTTAAAATGGTCCTAGTGGCAGGCTCGGGATAGTGAGGGTGGGCGAAGGCGGCAGAAAGGATCAGGGCAATAAAGATATGAGCCAAGTGGCCAGCGAAGCGGAGATGTTCAGCATGCAACACGTCTGGGCCAGCAGTTTTGTTCTTCTTCATGGTAAGCAGCAGGTGAACAATCTCGGCAGGACTAATCTCGGGAGTAACATGGGGTTCCCACTCGTTGCTGGCATTAGTTTCTTTACCACCGTTGACAGATTCCTCCTGAGCGGTCTCGGTGAACTTGCGCTTCCATATGTTGCAGATAGCATTAGGGCCTTGCGTCCCATCAACCGTGTCGACCGTTGGCGTAGTAGCACGTCCCGTACGGCGGACCGCAGCCCAAAGCGACATTATCCCTAGAGCGCAATGAATCCTGCAGTGCTGCCCCCCCGCAAGGCACGATCATTCTGGCGGCACCAGCACAAAGCAATCTTGAAGGTCCGTCTTGTATCACGGCGGGCTTCGTAGCTGGCCCCGATCCCAGGCCTACCATCACGAACCCACATGGAATGAGCCTGCTGATGGGCTGCATAGTGTTCTTTGACATGGTTATTCCAACCAGGTACGCTGCGTGCACCAGTGGTAGAAGAGCGACAAGGCAACTTTAAACGAGCTGCCTCAGTAAGGAGTCAGTCTGGATGTTTTGAACCCTTTCAACACCATTAGTCCCCAAGTAGCCATCTGAATTTTAATATTGTGTGTACACTACAGAGGGTGTGTTCCCTCCAAAGTCTTGTTCCCTCCAAATAAAATACAGGACGTTAAAGATAAGTTGAATATGACAACATTTCTGTAGGATGTCGGTCATGGCTCACCCTACAAAGTTATTGAAAATGACCGTGGTATAATTTGTCTGTATCATTCCACTTCTAACATTTTACCTGAGCTTTAGGTATTGTTTAACGATTCCCTACATCTTTCAGATTTCCACTAGTGGTTTAAGATGTTCAGGTAAGTGGAGTGACCTTCAGAGAATCGCAGCTAATCTGGGGTTGAGGGTCTTGTGGGTTTGCATCGTTGAAATAGTTTTATTTCTGTAAAACAAATAAGAAAAAGAAGAAATAAATACGAAATGAATGTGCGCTGATGCATCACACATTAAGTTCATTTGTGTCCCCTTTCTTGACTTGCTCATGCTGTACGTGTTCATAATGTGGGGCTGCTGTATAGCTTGCATCCATAATCATCAGTAATTAAGTTTTCTGTACTAATTCACAATTTTTTTTTTAGCTACAGTGAGCGAATAGCAATGGAGGAACTGACAGCCCGCAGTTGCTCGCCTAGACCCTCAGCTGTTCAGCATGTGTGTTCGAAGGAGGCAAGTCTAACTAACTCCACTCATCACTCAAAGTTGTAGGTTTTTCCTGTGGAATTATTTTCACCGCATATTTGAGTGCACAGTCTTAATAGTGGTTTTCAGAAGTTAAACACACATTTAAGGCTTTACCGACGAATTACAGTATTTTATTTTCTACGGAACAGAAGAGATAGCAGACCAATCGAACATTGAATTTGCCGATATCGAAACAGTCAAATATGTAATAAAACATTTACTCTGTAAAATGCATTTCCAATAATTTAGTGTGATCCTTGTTTTGGTAAAATATGAGTTCCATCTTCCTCCATTACTTTTAACTAACTACAATCACTGTCAACATAAACTGAAACTCGCCTATCACCAAATAAATCCATTACTTTTTGCATGAAAAATAGCTATCAACTTAGGGTTTGGACTATTGGGTAGTTGGTGGAAAAACCCTTGGAAGTGATATATTGAAAATGGTTGCGGAAATTGCAGATTTTAAAGAAATGGATAACTATGTTTTATTATCATTAAGAATACTACCTTTAGTTTAAGCTTAAATTGCTTATTAATGCTCAAATGCCCAAAAACAACAAATCTGAAACCTTACGCAGCTCTCCCCACCAGGGGTCACATACAGCATTCTTTAACAATGCCTCGTATGCAACACGTACTTCGCTTGGTCATCGCCCTGTTCGGTCGATTGTTCCGTTTTATTTACGAAACAAAAATATGTCCCACACTCCGGTTGACTTCGCTTTTGTAGAAGCGGATCGACGCACAATTTCTCACATTTATTTCCTGGCTGCACTAGTACATCTGGAATTTTTGGTTTAGTTCTTGCCTGTGTTTCATATTGGCATGTCCATTTGTAATTACATGATTTATGTTACATTACAGCATATTTTTCATTGCGTTTTAGGATGGTCACGTTTGCTTTTCGGAATCTAATGCGAGTTGTAGAGAATGGAAGAATTATGAAGAGTATGATAAAGACCGGGATCCTGGCTGTAAGTCTTAAAAATAAAGTTCAGTTGCTAGTTCAATGGAAATCATCTTTCTCGCTCTGCCTCACCATGGAAATGTCTCCTGGCCACTTCAAGTTGTTAGCTATGAGTTGTTTGATCCTACTGAAGGCTCCGGAAGTTGTATTGAGGTGTGATGGCGGAGATTTTTTATTGTGGCCAATCGCACACTTTTTCATATTGGTCACATGCATAATATATTTGAAGCATGTGCTAAACAACACACGATGGATGTTAACAAATAATAATGCATAAAGAGTGACATCCTGGTATGTGAAAACCGGGCACACACCACGATGGGACTGAGCGGCTGTATTTGTAAAGAAAAGAAATTTGCAAAAATACTCAGCTTTGGATTGGGCCACAATAAAAAGTCACAGCCATCCCACCACCAGTGTGATGGGTGTGACTTTCTTGCGGACTCTTCAAACAGCAAACTTATACCTGATAACTTAAAATGGACTGTAGTGGCTCTTCCGTAGCCAGGCAAAGGGAGAACGATGAGGACCTGCTTCAAAGTAGCAACGGAAATGAGGCAACAACTGCTAGAGTTTAACCATTAGTTGCATGAGTTAATGGGCTTTTTTTTTTCCAAGTCCCGTGTGATACATATTTATGTATATACGGTATTCTCAATTTAGAGTATTTTTTCTTCACTTGAAATAATGTCAACACGAAGAAACGATCGCAAATTTTCAATAGGCAGATAACAAAAAAAATATAAGATTTCTTCGTCCTTCTATCTTCATCAGCCTGCTTCTAACTGTGTTTTCTTCTGTTTACATCTCTGTTGTCACTTGTCACGTGCTTCGTTGTGGATGTTGTTTAAACTCGGCGGTTCATGTAGCCCACTGAAGGCGTCAGGCCTATCTTGTCTCTCATTCCATCTATCCATGAGTAGTTTTCCAAACTATGTACTAATAAGGAACTCGATTGATGGAAATGATGGTCCCTGAAGGTTCATGAGTGGTATGCCCATTTTTATTTTGTGTTGGAGCTAAAGACTCTATCCCTCTTAAATGCCTGTCTCTCTTGGAAATAGAGACAATAAGAGTAGATGTTTTCTCCCAGGCTATCTTGAGGTTCATGTCCAAGTAGCGAGCTACGATGCTGTTAGCTCTTACTCTATTCCGCACATCTGCGATATGTTGTTTGACCCTCTCTACGACACATTTTCGTGTTTCTCCTTACACAGCATCAGACTCACCACATGGGACATGATAAACTCGTTCAGGTGTGTTGCCAACTCCCACACGCTCATTTCCATTTCTTTCTTCTCCATGGACCTCACCAGTTTCACCTCATTCTGTCGAGTCTGCCCTCCCAGCATCAGAGATTTGAGATTCTTCCCATTTTTTACAAAAGAATCAAAGCCTTTGGACCGCAAGATTTTCTGTATCCCTTCTTCCTTCACTTACTCTCTCGGTAAGTCACTCCCAAAGTCATTCTCAGGTTAGTCCAATTCGCGAAAATTCACGATCGTTTGTTCGTGTTGACTTCTGAATTTTGAGCGTCGTCGTTCTGTGCTTCACGTTTTTCGAACGAACATTTAAAGTATTATAGTTGGCTTTTTTAACATAAAATAATTTAACGTTCATAGGATAGACTATAGAGGTAAATTTTAGGAAAATCACTTGGCATAGCACTTAATGAAAAAATATTAAAATTTTTTTTTGTGTGATTATAGTTGTCGTATATGCGAGCTGGTTGCAAAGCAACACTGTAGTACATGTACACCTTTGGGCATAAAAAATGATCGCACTGTATCGAGGTTCAAGTAGCCCTCAACAATGCAAACCTTTACATTGTTTTAAATAAGAACATATTTCAGTGAATGAGGAAGGAATTCTCCATTGTTGATGCTAAAGAGTGGCATTGTAGAATGGCATTGTTTAAAGCCACAGTGTAACAAAAACGATAATTTCTTACTTCCTGCAAATACTTACCTTCAGTAATATTGCTAAAACCACCTTTTTACGCTATTTACTGCTCGCTTATGAACTAAAAATCCCATTTTTTATTTCTCCCTAAGCTTTTCTCCACTGCCGCCAGGCGGCGCTGCACGTCCTTACCGACGTCAGCGCCCCTACCAGTCCAACCGCATCACTTTTCGAGCACTCCATCGTGGATGGTTGTGCGAGTTTTTACTGCGTGCTTCGCGAATTAACGAACGCGTATTATGGACTACAACAACGGACTTCGATGTCAAGAAGTGGATCCGACGAGCGGTTTATTGGAAAGCAGCACGGTGGGAACGGGATCGAAGCACGGCAACGGTCGGTAGTCGGTAGGCTTAACGGATATGGCCATGCCGGCGGTGTTTTTTGGTCGGCCGGTCGTTGCCGAGGGCAAGATGGCGGCCGAGAATGATGCTTTTGTGATTCGTGGTTACGGAGGCGTCGTTGCCTCCCGTTCTTCCCCGGGATGTTCGTGTTGAAATACCATTTTTTT
>JAHWFP010029498.1:4873-16448 GCA_023313725.1 Lithobius niger
TGATAATACTGTTTGAAGCCCTCACCAGCGAGGAAAAGTGAATAAAAACCTGTCTGCCTTCTATAGTCCACTTCTTCTTGTGCTTTCACCACAACGACGTCACTCTCCTCTTTCTGCTTTTTAAATTTTTAAATATTAAATTCTTCTTTTTACTTTGTTCGAATTGTGGTTTTGACTTCGGCAGTTTTGCCTGCATTCTGCTGCCTGTAGGTATACCTTTATGCAATTTTAAGTGTATGTTTTGTTGCTTTGATAATGAGCTGGAGTCAGCTCGAAACGTCGGGTAAAGTATTGATATTGTGCACTTTTGGCTTCTTTGGTCTACACAAAGACTACATGATGACATTGTGCGGCCAAGTAGCCAGGCTTCGAACCCGAGTCTTTCAGTAACATGTTGGCTGTTCTAACTGCCGGTCTACCATACCACTCTGGATCGGTACAAACATGCTTACTTGTTAGCTAAAGCGGTTAGAGTTAAGCAGTTAGAGCTGTTGATATGATATCGGAAGAGCCAGGTTCTGTTCCGATTTTCTTTTCCGTTTAGATGCCGCACCACTGGTTTTAATTATTCGTCTAACATTTATTATCACTGTTGTCGCATTTTGTTTTAATTTCTAAAATGTATGCTGTTGTTTACAATTATATTCCTTTTAATATTTCCTTCTGTAATACCACAAGAACCTAGTTTCATAACTGATTATTATTTCTTCCCTCACTAGTCACATTACGAACTGAAAAATAAAAACAAGATGAAGCGACTTCGGCAAATGTTTATCCGATAACACCATAATATGTGGTTAATTATCAGCGACTGTACCATGCTGTTGGCCACAACTAACGTTTGCTGCAGCCAGTTTTCCTGCATAGCCCCCCCCCCCCCCCTTGAATATGATGGGATATCTGGACTTTGTAATATTGAGTAGGACATGATTGTAGGCAGATTAAATCGTACTAAACTATTTATATCAAATATTACGCTGAAAAATTATAAGTTTTATTTTTTTTGTGTGATGATCCTTTTGCTAAACTGGTATAGTTCGAGAGCCGGTTTAAGAAATCGGTTACGTAAGTGCATTGCTTAAATTTTGTTTATTTATTTAGATTCATTTTTTTTTGTAGCCTTTTAGATCCCGAAGCAATTTAATGCTCATAATTCCTACAGACGAACCAGCTAAATTTTGAACTATAGTAGAAGTTTTAGGAGAATAAGTTTAATTAGTAAGTAGATGGAGAAACCTCCGAATATCGCACTGTCGGAGATACTGGGTGGTCCACAAAAAACTGACGACCCACCTTTTTTTAAGTCCAAACTTTTTTGTTTGCACCCTCCAGAACCGTAAAGGGTCAGGTGATGTCTAATAAAACGGGTAGTTTTGAAAGTCCTTTTACTGTTTTGGAGGGTGCTAACAAAATAGTTTGGACTTAACATTTTGGGTTGTCAGTTTTTTGTGGACCACGCTGTATTATTGGCTATGATACCCAAAGTGCTTCTATGAAATCAATAATTTGTGTGTTTTAGCACGAAACTCGTTTCCAGATTTAATTTCCCGAGACTGAAAGGCGAGGGAAATTTGTTGGAAAGAAGTTGAGTGTGCTAAAACGCACAAATTATACATTTCATAGAACCACGAGTGGGATTCGGTTTGAGAATTTTTTGTTTTCTTTCCGCAAAACGATTCTCCGAAGTAATTTTGTTTTACAGTTTCAATTTCGATTTACGATTTCGGTTTTCGATTTACGAAGTAATTTTGATTAACTATGTTTAGTTTCATGATGTTTATGATCGGATTATGTTTACGTCTATTATTTTTTTGCGTATCGATAGGCCACCCGTAGCCTTCATCACATTTCTTCAACCAACCCGTAATTTCATTTGCTGCGGAGCAGGTGTTTCGTATTAGCCTAAACGACATTTTTATGCCACTGATACACCATGTTTAATACGGTTTAACGTGAAACATTCGATATAGATCTGTGGTTTGTTTGCTAGTGACCATTCAGAAATGGTCTGTATAATTACTGAAGCAGAAAGCTCTGGTGTGGTCTTTTCACCGTGTTCTTTTCAGTTTAAGTTTCTATGGTGCTTGTTTTGCGGAAAGAAAACAAAAATTCTCAAGAATAGGTCCGACTGCCACTAAAGGAGCCTGGTAGCCTCTCATACTACCCTGGACGATACTGAGACATTGCCAGGATCCCTTCTCCAGTCACTGATCAAATCAACATCTGCTGGCTCCGCTACCACAACAACAGTATTTTCATGACTTTTTATAAAAATTTCCTCTCTAGCCGGAGACAACCTACAGGAGTTCCAAACAGTAGCACGCACAGACCACCAATGAGGCAGTGGCAACTTTTGTAAAAGGGCACTCTGAGGCTTTTTTTTTTCTGGGATTTTTCTTTGGCTCATCAGTTTTTTTTTTTACCTTTTTTAATCTTGTCGGTCTTTTTTATCCTTTTCTGCCCTTTTCCTGGCCGTTTTTTGCTCTTTTTTTGCCGCTAGGCCCTTTCTCTGGCTGCAGCACCAGCATTTATCGTTTCAGAAACCCAAAATAGAGCATTGTTTTTTGTTTTTGTTTTTTTATAAAAAGGGAAAAAAATGCATTGTTTCTGAAAAGGGCAGGGACAATGTCTACCCCCCCTCCTGTGCACGCCACTGGTTCCAAAAATCCTTAACACGTTTTTCCCTTCTTCCGGAAATATGGACGGCTTCGATCCTTTGGCCTGTCAGGCTGTGCACCCATCTTGAGATGACTCGGGGATCGAAATTTTCAAATACAACACAATCCCGCAAACTAATTCCAAGTTTTACTTTCAACCAACAGCATTGGTCAGGTTCCCTTCTTTGTATTTAGATCAGCATTCATGGAAATGCGTGTGGTTCCTGCCACAATATGCACGCAGCTCACCATTTTTTTTATTCATGTCCAGAATTGTGATGTAAATTTTTACAAAATTGCGAAGATCTGTTTGTGATTGACAGCTCTTTGACCAAATCCCTAGCTGACCAAATCCCCCAGGACTGCGATTTGAACACAAAACGATTTCCCGACTCGCCTCTCATATCAAAGAAGGTTTTTGACTTGCTAAGTTACATCCTTGCCGGTCAAGTCAATACACCAACTTCTTGCTGCTCGCACCGCAAGGGGATACTAGATATGCAATAGCTCTTGGAAATCTCCACTTATTCATGCAATATCCCACGGTGCCGCTTCCTGTCTAGCTGCAATGGATGGTCGTCCATTCTTAGGTGCTGAGAACTGACATCTAAGCCACACTGTTGTCGTCAACGTTAGAAGGGTTTCTGGTGGTTTTGGTTTTACGTGAGCGATAGGAAACATTAAATTGGGAAGTTTTTTGTTTCATTGGAAAAGTATACTCTTTCCTCGTCACATTCAGAAACACACTTAAAATTTGATATATGACCTTGGTGGTACCCATCACTTGCGCCACAAGCCCTAGAAGTAAGAGGGGGGGGGGGGGAAGGACACATTCACAATAAACAAAAACACACAAAAAAAGAAGAAAAAAAACAGACAAACAAAGTCTATATTAATACCCCAAGGACTGAAGGACTATAGAAACGGGTTCAAAGGGTTTTAGCGAGCGTTAAACACTCATGGTTATCTATCTGCCCGACGAAGACCTAACGACTAGAATCAGAGATCTTTTAAGCGAAAACACGTACAATAATTTCGGTGCACTAGACTTATCACTACTACATTTCAAACTGTATCTGGTCGCGTCGAATGTGGCGTTGTCGGGGGGGATAGGGGTGGGCTAAAGATTTAGGTTTTGACTTTTGGACTTTCGTTGTTGAGCTAAAAATAAGAAAAATCAGCTAGAAGCAGACAACTTTAGCCCATCGAGGCCCCTCGAAATTGGCAGTCTGATACGATGGAAAAGCGCATTTATTTCGTAGATGCTGACTTCGAGAGCGAAGCTGAATTGTTTTAAAGCGGGCGGAAAAAAAGCCACTGCATTAGCGAGCGTTGACAACTCGGTAATGAACGAGAATTACTTGAAACAATTTTATGGTACGCGGCACCGAGGTGAATTGTTTAAAAATTGGCGGGAACGACATGGGAGGGTTGTGTTAAGTAAACGACTTTTCCGAGGAGGGGTGAAAAACGGGGAGGGGAGGGGATTCCCCATTAACACTTCCATCAGACGAAATATTCATATGTCAGTGATGAAGGTCGTATCAGAATCACACCAGGTCGCATTGTGGAAGTAAAATTAAAGGATTAGTCAAACAGTTTTAAATATTGCCAATGCGATTTAGCTTCGTAAGAAGACCAAACATCGGGAGGCTAAGACTGGGTAATTCACTCCACCGAGCAACATGCACCGGTCGAGCTTGTTAAACAAATTCCGCTACTTTCTCGTTTAGTTTTTTGGCGATTTTACTAAGGATTCAAGAACTGTGAAGTTAAGCCATCCTCATTTGGTAAGAGATGGTGCCTAAAAATGCGGACTTGCTCACCTTGGCAGTGTTGTATGAAAACTGTCCTCGAAATTTCACAGAAAAAAAATGCCCCTTTCCGTCCAAACATAATCATAGTAGTTGAAAAGGAAGTTAATCCTAATATTTCTCTTTCAAGAAAACCACCCCAAGATTTCAGATTCTTCTTAAAATTTTACAAACCATTTTCTCCAGGGATTTCGAAGATTTTCTCGAATTTTGCTGGAGGTCGAGCATTACCTCAAGACAGAGTTCGCTTTGCGTTATTTAGGAATGCTTACTGGTTATTCCAAGGTAGTTAAACAGAAGGAAGGGACGACTGGATAAATTATAGTAATAAGCATCAGAGTCGGAATGTCATGAAATTGGGTCCACGTCAATTAGCAAAAATGGCAGGAGCCCCATGTGTTTACTTTTTTTTTAAATTAATTTTTTTGACCCTTAAATCAGCCGAAGCATGCTCGTGCGGCTAAACCGGCTCAATTTTGAACATTACAAGACTATTTTTGAGAAAAAGAAATATCTGGCAAAGACAGGAGCAAACCCGGGGATTTGAACCACCGATCATGGTAGGGCAGGAAGATTGTCCAGAAGTGGCCAGAATAGTTCCCATAGCCGCTGAAGGAGCATGGTAGGCTCTCACGCTACCCTGGTCGGCAGTCCAGGCGGGGACTTTGCCAAGATCCCCTTTCCAGGGGTTCGAAAAAACCCGCAAACCTCCAGCAACCAGGTTGAGCTCCATCACCGCTCAAGCCATGATGACCGCCAAAAACATACATTTGATTATGCAATGGCACTACCAACAGCAGCTTGTGGGTCTGGGGAGCGATGTAGACTTCCTAGTAGGGGCAGGACCGAGCCCAGTAAACGTCTTCGTCTTGTGGTAGTCTATTGTAATCTTCGGCTTCCGAGTACATTCTGTACAGCACGCTATTCCAAGAACGTCATTTTGGTTGATTTTTAAAGTTTTAATGCAAGTTCTTTCTTGGGTGGAGTGATAGGGGAGGGAGAGAAGTAAAAAAAAAGGGGGGGGGGAAGGGGGAGCTGATAACACAAGTCAAGGGAAGAAAAAGAGTGAGAGGAGTGTGAGTGCCGGAAAGGAATTGTCAACATAACGACAAAAAGTGCTCTAACAGCTTCCCAAAGCAAGGCAAGCACGGTCCAATTAGGCCTTTGATAAATCAGTCTGGAGTACCGCCAGCCTACAAGTACGTAGGCAGTTCAACGATGGACCAAAGTTAAAGGGCAAAGTAGTCTCTGCTTTGAAGTGAAGCCCAACAGGCGCATTGAGGGAACATAGCTTTTTCACATCATATAGTTTGACTTGTAATATGTTTTTAACTAAATATATTTGGTCGTGGAATTCGACCTTTTTGCAGAATAAAGTGCGATGAACTGTAAAAAGTATCCTAAAACAGAACTCGCACTGAACGTGAAATTTAAAAAAAGATACCAACATTTCGATGCTTGTCAACAACGTTGGCTTCATTATTCAAGGTAAAAGAGCTAAAAAAAAATTGTAACGGATGAACTGCGAACGACCAAATTTCTATACTAAGCAGCCATCATGGAGAAGTGTAAGCAGGGAATGATGGTTTGGGAGAAAATGGTTGGTGGTAGGGAAGGAAGCAAAAAAAGGGGAAAAAATAGAGGGAGGGGGCAGGTATAAAATAGGAAAAATAAATAGGGGATCAGGGAATTTTTTTGTAGGGGGACAGGGATTCGGAAATAAACGAAAAGCTAGGAATTCAGTAGTGGAAAGAGCGTTTTTTCAGGTTTTTTTTTACGAACTACTTTTGGCGTAACGGGAAGGAATGGAACATAAACTGTTACGCTTGCACCCAAGACTGGATGATGGACTGAAGTGGCATTTGGAAATTAAAAAGGATTCCCTTGTCAAAAAAAGATTGAAAATGTGTTTCAATAGTAAATCTATTGTACTAAAAATTGATTTGGTTGTCGGTTTTAGTCTTCGGTACAGCCGTACCGGCTGAGAAGACTATTGCAACGACTTTGTCCGTCCGTCGCTTTTTTCAATTTCGCAACGGTACCAGAAATTGACGACCACTGTTTACAACGTTCGATTCAGTGTCAAAAGTTAGTTAAATAACATGGCAAACTAAAACATCGATGCCTCCTTATAGCTAATAGACTTCTTCGACATAACTAAATTAAATATTAACATTTCATCGTCTAATTAAAATTCTGAAGATTTGTGTTAACGCAGCATTAAAAACAAAAACGTTTTAGCTTCGTTTAAAAGAGTCTTGTCGCATTGTTGCATGAATAAATAGGCTTACGATCGAACCAAATTCTCCAGTAGGCCTATCTGCTACTTACGAAACCAAAACTGCCGTTAAAAAAATTAGGCTTAAAAAATGAAAATTATATCTAAAATCACGTTACCATGGCAACGTCAATAGTTGGTACGAGTCGCTGCTGCAGCGTTTCTCCTGTCCCTTCCCTACTACCACTGATCTGTATTAGGCTACGTTGCGCATTACGTTGTATTCTGTAACTGTGTGCGCGGAGGCATACCGTGATGCAAAAATGAATAGGCTTACTGTATACAATCCAAATGTCTCCGTTAGTTGCTACTTACGAAATTAAAGTTGTAAATTAGGCCTAAACGCTGACAATTATGCCTAAAACGTAAAATAAGCTTAAAGCTAACACATTTGTAACGGGTAATTATGATGGTTACTGTTTTCAGATTATATGATAGAGATAGCTGTTGTAGTGCATGATAGAGGTGTGTGCCTCAACATTGAAAGTGGACGAACTGTACAGAAGACCAATGCGACTAGATAGTCGCTGTAGCCCCTTATTAATTTTTTAGTCATTGAATCTTGAATAAATTAAGCCAAGCTTTCATGTTGAGAGGGTTCTCGTTTTTATTTCACGTTCAGCGCGTAGTACTTTTTGGAATTCGATCCGGCGCTCACTTAGCTGATAGCCGACCATTTCTACCACTGGGTTGAGCTTGCTAGCGGGGAATTCTCAGGGCGCGTTTACGCAGCGACTCGTCTTTGCATTCTCGCAGCCAGAACTCAATCGCGATGGAAAAAGTGATATTGCCATGGTAACAACGCGAAATGGATTAGCGAAATCCGACATCGTTTGAGTAAATACTTGCAGTCTTATAATCCGTGCCAATAATATAAAGAATTCCTCATGACGAAGCAATTTTCCCAAATGCTTCTGAACTCAACGTTATTTGCTGTTTTCGTTGCGAGGCGGCAGACATAAAACCGCCCCCATGTTGGAATTTGAGGTGGTTTCTCTGCATAAACGCGCCCTGAAGGCGCATTTATGCACGCAGAATTTCTCGCTCGCCGACCGCTACTTCCTAGTCATCCGCTATTCATTCACGATTAGTTTCCAGTTTCTTTCCACTAAATGAATGCGGCAATACATAAAAACTTAAATGTCTTACAAATAACAAGAAGGTTAAAGAACAAAGTGCAGCAGTAATTCTAAACATTGCTACAACATTGTGGTCATTTTTCGCCATTTCCAAAATTTGCAATTCTCTTTGAAGGAATATCTTCTGGCAGTGATCAGACGACGGTAGAATAAATCGCTGCTCGCAGCGAGAATTCGAAATCCAACATGGCGGCTATTTCGGGGTTATAGAATCGATAACAAACCGCCGAATGCTGCCGGCATTCAGATATCAGAAATCGAAGCTGTCATGCCGCGTGCTATATTTTTTCGTGTCGTGAGGCGCGAGGAAAGGAACTGCGTCCCCGTCGTTGTCATGGTTACTACGTATAGACAACTCAAAAGCCGCATGCTTCGGTAAAGGCGAGAAACAGCCAGCAGATTTAGTGTTCACCACGTAAAGGCAAGTGCGAGAAAAAATTTACGATGTGAGTCGTTGCGTAAACCTTCCTTCATAGGATTCGCATTGCACGTTGAGAACCTTTCTGTTTGATGGCATGATGTAAATATCATCTGCTGATAAAAAAAAAAAGGGATGCCATATCCTCAACGCTTTCGTGTGATTAGGCTTCACCTCAAAGCTGAAACAACCTGCCGTCCGTAAGGAGGGTCGAGACTTGTAAGCTTCCGTTTGCTCGTGTAGGACGGCAGTACTCTATCTAGACACACGATAGTGTGTCGCGCCAAGTTAGGCAACAAACATCACATCAATCAATTCAATTGTCAAGGTTGCAAACCCTTGTAGCGCGACACCATAGCGTGAGTGTCTAATATCCTGAAGCATAATTGAGCACATTCAGCTATACTTGAGGTAAATAATAATGCGGTATAAAAGCTTAAATTGTGTTGAAATAGAGAGCATTGACCTAAGTGCTACAAATTAACTCATGAAGGAATGCCAGCTAAGCTGCTTTCAATGCGAAATCTGACCTTCAATAACGTTGCAAATGTGTAACTAGCTAGCTAGCTAAGTCTAGTCCGCTCATCCCCATTGTAAATCACATAGGGTGATTATTCATCGATACCGAAATAACGGGAAAGCTTCCAGCTATAAAACTGGACGAATAGATGCAGTACAATACGAACTACGTACCTTTCGCGGATGGAGTGGGAGGGCGCGTAAGTACGAAAATATTGTCATAACAATTGTTAGTATTGTCGGCATCGTCTCTCATTGGACGGCTAAAGTTCGGACAATGGCAACGTGTATACTGACGTGCGTGTCTAGGCAGACACTAGTGTATCATGATAAATCTAAACAACGTTGCCAAAGAAATTGTATTCACGTCCAATTCACGAAAAATTAACAAACTGTATAAACAAAACAAAATAAACAAAGTCAAAAACTGGTAAAGAGGCCACCAAGTTGAGAGTGGTTCGGCCCTTCAAAGGAGTGATATCAATACCCCAAAACTAACTAAATAAAACAAATTACAACAAAATTAAAACCAAACCAAAAACCTATAAAGAGGTGATTAAGTTGAGAATGATTAACCTTCCATGCAAAAGGTGGTAGCAAAGTGTTGAAAACCAATTTCTTGTTGACGTGGCACTTCATTACACATCTGCACGGTAATGGAGTAGAGTCTAATGCGCAATTTAAAAAAAAGGAGTGATATCATATCAAAAACCAAAATTGCTAAAAGGGGCCGCCTAGTTTCTAATGGTTTGGTCCTTCAAAGGAGTGATATCAACACACACCAGAACATTCGCCAACTTAATCGCACCGAATAATACTTTGGAAGTAGCAATGTTCTAGTTTTCGTTTAACCTTCGAACTATTAGTCGGTACGATTAACTTGGCGAATGTTTTGGTGTGTGTGATATCACTCCTTTGAAGGGGCGAACCATTCGAAACTTGGCGGCCCTTTTTACTAGTTTTGGTTTTTGATATGACTAGGAAATAGGCCTTGGGCCTATTGTAGGCGGAGCGAACGGATCTTCATTTCAAACTTATATTTAGTTTTTATTTTAATGACTATACCACATTTGTTATATAATTCTTAAAAATCTGGGTGCAATACTTAATGGGCTTTGTTGGGCTGTTTGCCTTTTGATGTGACGTACTGCTGTTCTTTGCTGGCCTTTTTTTTAAATGTAGGCCTATGTTAGGTGTCAAATTTACATTAACAAGCTTTCGTTTGCGCCAGCATTTAGTTTTTGTTTAGTTATTTGTAGCCTCCTTTTCGCAGTCAACACTGAAGACGTGGGCCATCGCCGCGAGTAAAAATAAACAGCACGTAATAAGGCGTTTAACTGCAAGCCAAACTAATCATCAGGTTAGGTTAGGTTAGGTTTATTTAAGGACGGTAGCCTTTTGCAGGCCATCTATCCTATACACACTACAACAACACCAAAATGTATAATAAGTGGTAACCTACAGTGTAGCAGCGACCCTAACACAACTGCCCTACACGAAAACGTCCCGTCGCCTCACAAAAAGCAGACAAAAAGCAGCCACTGCATTCGAACGTCCTCTGTTGCTCCTGTCAGTGTGCGGGCTAACTCCCAGAAGCTCCAGTATGCCCTCACCCGGTGGAAGGCAGTCAGCTCGCACTGTCGTGTATCGCGGGCAGTGCAGAAGAAAGTGTTCTCTCGTCTCCTGGCCGCCACCACAGGTGCATGTTCCATCCCTAATCATCAGTACGATAGTTTTTGACAATAGTCAGAAGATTCAAAAGGTTCACAATACTGCTTTGGTATAAGATTTGACACCGCCGCCAACGAAAATGTTGAGCTGGCACTGTAGGGAAGTAGAAATAGCCAAAACCCTTTAAAACTGATAACAACACGCAGTCTACCACAGGTCCTACCTACAATTGTGGTCACAGCGTCCCTAACATGAGGTCTGGGGCTGACCCCACCGCACTAGCGTTACAAAATGTGCACCAGCAAAATCGTTATGACAATGGAGTACTTCACAGGTAGATGAGATAACAAGGACAGCAGTCAAAAGTTAAAAAAACCCCCCCCCCCCCCCCATTCCTTTAACAAAGTCATCGCCCACAACAGTAACACCCATTTCTCGGATAATCAGTACATTAAAATTAACGAAAATTAACGACGAAACCTTACAACACACCTAACTCCCCCCCCTCCCCCCACAGCAAAGTTCAAAATTGTCTTTCTTGCAAATAGGGCAGGCACCTTAGAGTTCATTTAGTAGCTACCAATTGGGGAGCAAAGCAATGATCGCATCATGCAACGAATATTGACATTAAAACCCACTCATAGTGTGATATTCTGTACGTTAGGTACAAACGAAGAAATGAGACTCAGTGGTCAAGAAGGGAAATGATTAGGCCCATGCCTGTGGTTTGCACCCCCCCCCCTCCTCTCCCCAGTGGCAGAATCAGCGCGCCGTGCGACGTGTGTCGACATAAAATGCCTCCTCTGCAGACAAATCAAAGCTCTTTCTAAACAACAGAGCTCATTACGATTACGAAATGCAACTTTTTTTTAAACGTTTTATTTAGTTTGGACGGTTGTTTGGATGTAGAATTGGACTATATAATTAGTAACTTTTGAGTAAAATTTCCTTCTCCACGTTATTTCTTCTCGTTGTCGAAATCTGGCTGTTTTTCTCCTACCGCTCCCGTTTCGCGCTGTGTATCGTGCATGCGATGCATTCCCCCTATCTATCTATCGATGCATGTTGCCACCGCGTGA
>JAHWFP010029500.1:0-10107 GCA_023313725.1 Lithobius niger
ATTAATTTCTGCGCGTTCCTGCAAAACAATGGCGACCTCCGTGTCGTGTTTTGGTGATGCAGTAATTAAATTGTTATATCGGATGTAAGTAACGTATTCTTACCGCAATTGTTGTGTTTAGTTATTGTGTAAGTGATCCAAAAGTCAAATATGCATGTCAAAATGGATGTAATTGCCCTTTAAAGACACAAGGTTTATAGTTGGACTCTTGCTGCTGCACGTGGGTTAAAGTGACGAAAAGTGACGTGGGTTCCTGACGAAATAATTATCCATTTATCCCTATACTCTGCTTAAAGTAGTCACAATGCTTCATTGACCTCCTATTACTCGATTCTTTGCTGTTTCTTAAGACTGTGACTGGAATATATTCTGCCGTAATCTGTAAATTATATTATGAGCATCCCACGAGAAACTCAAGGCCGGCTAGGACACAAGCTCTGGTGCAGAAAGCAAGAACCGACCATCTGTCTAGCCGACTTTGGTGGAATCATGTACTCTCAACGTTTTGCGAAAGTAGGTGGTACGATCTTTATTTAGTGACGAAAGGCAGCACAATTCGTAGTTGAAATGAATAAAAGCCCAAACATGTGCACAAAGGCGCAATATTGTTTTTTTTTATTATTTTACAAAACATTTCCAAGGACATTTTTCCAAGGAAATTTCCAAGGAAATTTCCAAGGACATTTCCAAGGACATTTTTCCAAGGACAAAACATTGCCATTACGAAGCACAGAAAGAGCTTGTGTGTAGTTAGCATGTTTTAACACAGAATATTCTTACATAAACATTAAACTCAACACACAAAAAATATCCGACAATACATAATTTTTACAAACTCCAGTAAGTTTTGAATGAAAAATTCCTTTATACTCCTTTAAAGCATAGTTATTTTCAAGAAGCCATTGCTTTGGCTTTTTTTTTCATTTGTCCAATTTTGTTAATTTCCCAAAATTCTTTTGATATTTTATTTGCCAACAGAAGTATGTAAAATTTTTCCAATTTTTCCCCATATTTTTTTTTGTGAGCTCTGGAAGAATATGTATTTTTTTTTTATTTTGATAAGTTTTATTTTCCAGTTTATCCATACCTTTATCCTTAATTTTAAAGAAGTTATTGTTAATTATTGTAAAATCCCTTCGTTGACCTATATTTAAACACAACGTTTCGGAGATATCATGCACCCCGTCCACCCAGTGCAAATTTATAACACCAAAAAACTCATGCTGTATGTCAGGAAGGCTTAAGTTTAGTTTTTAAACAAATTTTTAGCATCTTGCGCCTTGCATAATACAACATGACCTTTTTAGTGTTTTAAACTTTCTTCTTGTGCGATGCCTTTCAGCTGATTTCCTTTATACTTGCAGGGGTGGGGCCGGGAGTATCAGTTTTTTTCATGTTTTTTTTCACATTCCCACTTTTTCATTTTTTTCCAAATTTTTCACGTAACTGCTTTTTATTTTTTTTCACATTTTTCACATACCTACTTTTCATTTTTGTAGCGCTGTTTCTTTGGTTTTTATATATTGCACCAGTTTCACAATTCTTTAAAATACAAATTTTTCTTTTCCAGTAACCATCGTAATTTCTCCGTAGTTTTACTTAGGAGAGCGAAAGCGATTTCAAAGCGATTCCGCCTGTAAAACAACAGTTTTTTTCTTTCGTGTTCTAACTACACACATGGCTACGTAATTCCGGGCCCAAAATTAGGACGGATAATTTGATTGATTTTACTTCGTTTGTGCGTGTTGCCATTTTTTCACATCAACATTCTTATTTTTCACATTTTTTCACATTTTTTTTACCACCGGTAAATTTTCACATTTTTAACATGTTTTTTCCTCACCGGCAGCATCCCTGTATTTGAAAACGAGGTACACGATATCCCTGAAACGTTGTGCTATATTGCATGTTTGTGCTCATTTTGGGGCTTTTATTCACTTCAAATATCTTATTTTCGCACTGACATCTCTCTGAGCGATGATGTGGGATGGAGGAAAGTGCCTTTAAGGCCCTTTGGTTCCTCAACTCAATTGCCGAGGAATCCTTACAGAAAAGAGGCTTCAAGATGAAGGAACTCTGTCGTCCTCCCAATTTCATCTCAATCTTCCCTCAAACTTTCCTTGATAGAGCAGGACGATCCCTTACGCAAAAGAAGGCGCGTGGTTTGGAAAAAAATGACCCTTTAACATTCTGGAAACGGTAAACTTCATCAAAATGAGTTTTTAGACAGCTCAGATAAACGCCCCTTTTCCACTGAAGTTGAAATAAGTAGTAGCTATCGGTGAGAAACTCTCAGTTATCGATTTTTAACCCACGGCTGCGATGATAGGCCCAGCGAGAGTACGCAAATATGTCGAGTGCAGAGCACGATATGCACGTGGGATGACTGCTCATCAGTTTTACAGTTGCAATTACAATTGCAGTTTACTAAAATATTAGTATTAGTATTAGTATTAGTATTAGTATTAGTATTAGTATTAGTATTAGTGTGCGTCAAGCTCAATTTTGCAGTGTTCAGAATTCCTCGAATCGCAAAGACGTACCTTGAGATTTTCTTTATTTGGAAAGTTGATTACTTTTCAGATTATTATTATTAACCATTTTGTAGGAAATGACCATAAGGGCACGGATGATCTCGGTAACCCCGATTTGTACGGTGATTATTGCTGGAGTAAGTCAGGGTGTCCGAAAATTACTGCCCTATTTTCAGATTTCTATAAAAAATTAACAATGAAAGCTATCTAAAACTGTTTTGTCCATCGAAAGGAAAAACCTCGAAAAGTTTTTCGCAGGACAAAACGAACACGTGTGTTCCAGTTATTTTGTTACCGATTTTCAAATTCGCGATCGTTGTTGATCCGGTGTTTACGGGTTTACGGAACCGATAGCTATGTGATTCTTGCACGCAGCACCATTCTCTACGTCACGTGGTTTTGTTCTCTTGGTCCTGTACTCAACTCACCAAAAACTTTTAAAAAACTTGAAAATTGAAAATTTTGAGATGCTAAAGGAGTGCACGATAAGTTTCGAGTCAAGCCCAATTCTTATTCACTCCTTACTGCATAGCTAGGGGACTGTGTACACATAGCATCACATATTAGGCATCGGTGTCAAGTTTTCCTCTCGAACCGACCCTGGGTTTAGCTCCAGAGTGACAGCTTGCAGGCTACCACTCCAACACCAACTGAAGATTCGGCCCCATCGGGTCAGCTTATATACTTGCCTGGAGGGGGGGGGGGGGTGAATCCCCTTCAGGATTCAATTCACGTGACCGGCTAACAGATGCGAGCTGGTTCCAACTGGTTCTCAGTGGAGCAGGCTTGCTACCCGGCTGTTGGCGCTCTGACAATAGACGCTTTTAGGCGGATAAAGAGAGAGTGCACAAGCAACGTATGTAACTGCATGGCGCATTGCTTAGTGCACCTCGCTATACGTTTATAGCGTGTTACACAACAACTGTGGAGCGCAGCGTACTAGTGTTCATTTTTTTAGTACAATTTTTTAAGTTGTTCCTTCCGATGGACGAAACCTCATTATTATAGCTTTTATTGTTAATTTTATTATAACTGTTCGAAAATTGGGCGGTAATTTATGGACACTGTACAACACGCCATATGGGCCAAACGTGGGATGGCTGCTCATTTTAACAACACAAAAAATAATTGCAGTTTAATAAAATATTAATAACCCATTTTCGGTGTCCCTCCTTCTTAAAAATGAATTATTCATTATATTGTTGCTGGCGTGTCTTCTAGTCTTCGTTTGTTTCTGTACTGAAAAAAAAAACTTAGGCTACTAAAGTCTTTGTCTTGAAATAAGGCCACGACAACAGCGCCGCTTTTCTTTTCAGTGCATAAATAAACGGAATATTGGCAAACTACCACAATAGCAAACGAAGAAGCCATTGAATTGGCAGAGAAGATGGGCGTTTCGGAAGACTAGGCGGTTGGGTGTGCTTGTACGGAAGAAGAAAGATTAGATCGAAGCGGTTACAACAAGAACAATTAGCCTCTTGTTAGAAAATAACACAGTATATGCCAGCAGGGAAAGCATCTTTTCAATGAATTTATTCTTTTTATGTGTCGCTCAGCTTTCGGTCCAAGTCGGAAGTTTTCCTTTAAATACTGAGACAAAAGTGAAACCGAAAGGAAATATTAACGAGAATAAGATAAGAGCTACTGACGAGAATTAAAAAAAACACTTTGGGCAGTAACGGTAATGAAAACAGAACACACACTACAACAGTGAACAAAATAAAAACAGATGCAGACCTAGTTACGTTACCTTTTGGACTTAAATGTCAGACTGCCCGTGCGGGGAATTGAACCCACCCACCTTTAAAACCAATTGTCGTGGTCCTACCACTGACCACAGTACCGACAGCGGTAGTAGGACCTCGGCATTTGGTTTCAAAGGTCGTGGGTTCAATTCCCTATTCAGGCAGTCTGACATTTAAGTCCAAAATAGAACTTAAATAGGTTTGCATCTGTTTTTATTTAACCCTTCTGAAGCCCATTTGTGTGTCCGCCCTGTTTAATCAACAGTGAACCAAACACTAAAAATAACTATTTGGGCTCCTTTCACAAGCGTGACGTGGCTAGATTCTAAATAATTTGGTTTGTCCTTTCACCTCGATTTCGTTTTCTGAGACTAATTTTTTCTTTCACTTTCGATTTACCGTAGTCTACTCCCCTTTATTTGACGTCGGTGTCTGTTTAGCGCCGAGTAAAATTTCATAGCAACAAAATTAACGCTGGGTCTCTATTTAATGCTGGTAGTTAGGGTCAGACTTTCAGGCGTATTCCAGAAATCCACTCAAGTGTGAGTGGAGCTAAATGTGACTGTAAGGGCCAAAACGCGTCTATAGAAATACCCTCAGATGTTAGGACACTCACATTCGCTTTTGTAGCTATACTGAAATTGTTGACCCTTACCATAGATGTTTGTACTCACATTTGCCCTCTCACACTCACACTTGAGTGGATTTCTGGAATATGGCTGTTGGTTTTAAAAACATTGTTCCATACAGTGAAGAGTAGTCCTTAGCCACTTTTTTTGTGTGTCCACTCTGGGCTCACCACCGTCGGCAGCTACTGATGGGTGGGACCATGCTTCTGGGTGGGGTTCTGAGCGTGCCCCCCCCCCCCCCCTCCCCATGCTGCTGGTCCACGGCATTTGTTTAGAGTGGTACTTGGGTTTTGTTGAGCTACAGGTCGCTTTGCTTAAGGTGCTGTGGTGCCAGAATGGAGATTGGATTATTCCGTTTTTCTTTCTTCCTTTTGTATCCTTTATCCTATTCGTGCCAACGTTTTCTAGTTTGCGCTGTAGTGACCTTTGTTACCTTTGTTACCTCTGTTACCTTTGTTTACATTGGTTAGTGTTTGAGTTAGTTTACAATTGAGCGAACGGTTTTGTAGAGCACTTAGGCTCGATAATAAATCAAATCAAATCAAATCAAATCAGTAGTCCTTACGGTATTTTTGTTTGAGCGCCATCGTTCAGCTGTAGAAGGGGTAACAGAGTCAACGAAAAGTAATATTTAATGCTCTGTTCACTTTTTTTTTTTATAGTAATATTATGGTAAGCTACCTTACTAAGATCGTTGCAGTGCGATCATTAATTTGCTTACATCCCTTCCAGACTGGGGAATAAGTCCTGACCCTCCCCCCGGCCCGAGCCTGACCTTTCCACACTGGACTCCGACTCAGGTCCGGACCCGACCCCAACTTTCAAGTCCTGCTTGAAGCCGGGCATGAGACGCCGACTCCGGCCCAGTGTTTCAGTGTGGAAAGGGTCGGTAAGCGGGCCTGCACTTTAAGGAAACGTTTTGACTCTTAGAGCGCTGATAAGCAATAGCGAGATATAGGGAAAGCAGGAGGAGGGGATGGGAGAAAAGGAACAACGATATAGCGCCGAAAATGTTGTTACGAGAGAAAGATTAACCGAAGTCCGGACCTTGGCCGCGATGTTGGGGTTCAGTGTGGAACGGGGTAAGGAAGGAAGGGTGTCGGGCTTAGCCTGTGGGTAAAAGTCGGGGCCCAGACACCAAACGCGGTGTTCGAGATCCAGTGTTGAAGTTGTATTACAGACTTATGTAATTACCACCACACGCAGATCATGCTTCTAAAAATAAAAGCCGGCTTCTGTCCCCTGTCTCCATTTTGCCGGGCCAAATTTCATAGGGATAGGATTAACAGCAGAGGACTGGAAATAAAGAAAATTCCCCTACGGTGATTTTAGGTCAGCGGTGCAAAGTTGCCAATTGTCGAAGTAGTGGCAACGCTGCATGAAGCAAGCTCATCAGATCATTAAATGGAAGGTGCAAACTGGCACAGCACCTCACTGGTGAAGGTACGGAAAGGTATTCCCAAGATCCTTTAGCAGCTATGGGATCTACTTGTAGTTTGTGTTGTTTTGAATCTGTAATCCACTTCGCCGATATTCAAAAGTTTATGCCCGTGTTTGAAAACTATGACTTAAAGTTAGTTGATTTTTTTTTTTTAATATTAATAATAGAGGAAGCCCTTGCTACGCATGGCTCGTATTATATGCACCGTTTGCAACACAGGTACGCTTTCGTCGCTCATGTGTACATCATGTTTCTCTGAATTAACTTTCTTCAGTCAAAGTTTTGCGCACACTGGCCAACGATCGCTGATTTTCGTTACCTTCGCTTACTCAATCGGCGCATCATGTTGCATGAAATAATTTTTCGCCGTCTAATAATGCCACTTCTTTGTTGTAGTCCGTTCTATAAGCACGAGAAGGTATTGAATGCACCGTTTGAAAAATTGGTGTAGTCAGGTCTATATTTAGCATGCTCTATATTTCAGTGTTGCGTCAATAGTTAAGTTTCTTTGTCATTTTATTGCCTGGAACCGGCAAAAACTAACTCACCAACAATACCTCATTAGTGTTTTATTTACTTATTTAATTTCTACGAAAGCCTAGAGGACAGGATTAGTGTTTTGTTTACATTTACAGAGGTCTTATTGTTGCCGACCACTTTGCAAGGTAGCAACGATAAGCGTAGTGCACCATGTAAGTTTAAAGTGATCGTGAAAGTGATTAAAGTGACTGCTAGATTCTTACTTACTCTTAAAAGTAGTAGTAGTCTTGATAGTCTTGGTTTCTACGACCTTATTATGTAAACAAGAGGAAACCCGTGCTACGCACGGATGGTAACCCTCCAACTAACGGAAATCCACCCCAAAATGAAAACCCGACCAATCAGATATGCATACTGTCTAACAAACGCCGATCTTCGTTCGTTGATATCACTCCTTTGAAGGGCCGAATCATTCGGAACTTGGCGGTCCCTTTTACCAGATTTGGTTTTTGATTTGATATCCTCGTCTTATCACATTTGTATGAAGAACAAAGCTAAAACAACTGTCACTAACAATATAGAAAAAATTACAATCACGACAGAAGACACCATACGAGATCAGGATATGGTTCATTGCAACAGTTCAGAGACCCTTACGCTGCGAAAAATATTTCGATAAAGTAACATGTAATTTTTTTACTGTAGCCCTGTTTCCTACAGCGGGTAAACGCCAAACACTATTAATTGTTTAATGACGCTTCCATTAACTTCAGGTTTTTTTTTTTTTTTGGTTTTTTAAAAATAATTAGTAATCAGACTACCAAGAATTCTCGTCGTATACTTCACATCGTCGAAATGCAGCATAGGAGGGCTAGCATTAAATTGCCTTCGGGTCCGTGAGCAAGTTGATAGCCTCAGGCAAGGGGTCAGGCCCCCAGGCTAAATTATAGTGGCTTTGTTGTGGCTTGGCTGGGCAATATTAACTGAGAGAGAAAAACGGAGACCGTAGATTACAGTAACTTGGTGGCAGGTTCGAGCTTATTTGGCCTTGCTTCTGGTCAGGTGCACAAAAGGCCTCTGGCGATTCCCACGCCCTCTTGTGAAGAGTGGGTTAGTAGAGAAAGACTGCAGAGCAACGCTTCTGAACGTTGTAGGTTAACCCTATTTTGTTCAAGGTAGGGTGTGTACGGGGGATATCATTCCCCTCAATAATTTAATTTAAATTTCGTGTTACGAAGAAATAATTCGCAACAGGACCTGCAAGACCACTGATACCAAGCTTCATAATTACAATTAAAAAAAAAAGTTATGTACATCGGACATATTTTGTTAAAAATGGTTTCTGTTTCGATAGTTTCATTTTAAAAATATTAAGGGATGGAGTTGTAACTACCTTTACTGGAAGCTCGTTCCAAATTTTCACCACACGATTTAAGAAGAAAAACTTTCTACAATCTCTTGAAAGAAGGAGCATTGATAATTTCAGAGGATGACCCCCTGGTAACGTTACACGAATTTAAGGAAAAAGAGTATCCATAGTTAACATCATACCGGTCATGCAGTAAGGAGTACGTTAAGGCATGGTCACACTTCAGTCTGCGTAATTCCGGTATGTCTGCACCCAAGACTTCTAGTCGTTCTATGTAACTTAAGTTGGATAAGCCCAACATTTTTTTTTGTAAACGTATGCTGCACAGAATCCACATGCTCAATGTCCTTGGCAAGATGGGGCGACCAAACAGGGGTTGCATATTCCAAAACGGGTCCGACGAAAACGGAAAAAGCCCAAAACAAGGTTTTACGATCTCCAGATGTAAAGCTCCTTTTAATAATGGCTGCTGTCTGTCTGACCACCTTTGTATTAACTGATTAATTGTAACCCTTGGCCCCCAGCTACGTAAGGGGCATTTTTAAACTCCCATGTGTCCGCAGATAATTTGCGGAATTCGGTCTGGCATCCTCCTTGCTCACAGTCCATGCCTCAGACGACTCGAATCTGCTTTGTTGGTTGGGGCTGATTCCCCAGGGAAACCGAACTTACAAAGCTTGCGTTTCGCATCCGACTTTTTCTTTTCTTTTTCCATACAAAGTACATTTTGGGGATAAAGTCCTATACTGCTATCTGCTACAGACTAACAGCAGCAAGTTCCACGACATTGCATGTTATTTATGTTTCAGATTGATCTGTGTTTTCACTTAGGATTCTCGGAAACTGAAATGTATTTCATCAAGAGTATTTCGATGGTACATTCGTGCCCTGATTTAATAGACCGTCACTTCAGATGGTAGACGTTTTTTTCTTCACATTTGTTTTTCATTCGGTAGATGAATAATGACATTTTCCCAGTAGCTATAGCTTGCAAACTTTCAAGTTTATTCAAGTAATAAGGAAGCTAAAATTTAATTAAATGGTTATCAGGAACGAGTTCAGAGAAGTTAAATGGTTCAGAGAGCTGCTATGATTAGCAGTTGCTTGTTATCCAGGGATTCCAAAACGCTCCTTCGGCCTTTTGCTGTTTTGTGCGGCAAGTTTTTGAGTATGCGTGCCCAATGTGGTTCCCTCATCTTATTAATGACATTGATCACGTTGAGTCTGTGCAACACTCGTTCACCAAATTTTTGCCGGACCTCTCTGGGATGAGCTATACCAAACGACTTGGTATTTTGAGAATTGACTCCATCGAGCTCCGCCGATTAAAATATGATTTGACTACGATGTTTTCCCTTTTACATAACCATTGTAACGTTAATTACGGTCGTTTCTTCTCTATTCGCACTTCATCCAAAGCTAGAGGTCTTCCACTAAAACTCATGACCCAGTCCGTTTCCGTGATTGTGTAAAACTTTTTCTTTTCAAACCGCGTAGTGAGTGTGTGGAACGCACTTGCCTTGTGAGGTGGTGATATTGGCTCTCTCATTGGGTATTTTTTTTTTAAGTTGGCCGAACAAACGACGATAAAATCCGAATACGTTAGATGGAACTAACGAAACTCGAACCGTAACTTTTTCTGCAGGGTGTCGACGGTCTGCGGTATCCTCCCTTAAACCTGTTGTCTTTGCAGCGAATCATTCACTGAGGGTACATGGACCTTCTCAAGTCGACTTGAGTTCAAGTCGATGTGAGTTCAGGGCGCTTTAAACTCAAGTCGACTTGAGAAGGTCCATGTACCCCCTTCAAAGCGACGTCACGTCGCCTTCACTTAATCCACCTCTTCACATCGATGTGAGATTTCAAAGCGATGTGAGAACCTCCATGTAACCGCTAGTGCGTTAACTCA
>JAHWFP010029506.1:0-12285 GCA_023313725.1 Lithobius niger
GTTGGTGGGGGGGGGGGGGGGCGCCCCCCCCCTTTCACTCCAAACATGGCAGAACGGGCCCGAATAAAAAAAACATTTTATTTAAATACGTTTTTTAATTCCATATTGTATCTCATAGCCTATAAGCCGCGTTCGCAGAAGAGCTGCTCCAAGAAAAACGACCTTGCCAAAAGAAAAACAAGTGTATGCGGAACAAACGTTTTCTGCCCATTCGTGACCTGTAAAGATCTGAAAACGTTGAGATTAATTAATCAACAGACAAACACTTAATGTAACTGATTGCATTGTAGTCCTGTTAAAATTGGCAGTGAACATCAATTTTTTCGTATCTATTTGGAGGTCATGTTTGTTTGAAAATACGCCATAGGTTCAATAACTTCAGAACAGTTGTAGCTAGTTGCTTGCGGCGTGTACCATTGGAAAACTGGCGAAAAAAATGGTTAAAATGGTGTAGGCTACTTGAATTTTCAATATTAAAATTGGTCAATTTTCAGGAAAATTATCGTCATGTCCGCTTACAAGCCACAGGTTGCTTTTTATGGACAACTCACATGGTATAGCAGATGCCATATTTTACGCATCTCTCAAAATAGCGAAAACCAGTCCACAATTTCCGCAAATTTTCGACAGCTTTGTAAAACTTTGTTGAAATTTCTTTCTGCCGTCTTCTTCAGGTGTGAAGAAAAAGGTATTAACTAGTTACATCACACTGCACTGTCCGACCGTGATTTTGAATGAAGCGCATGCGTAGCCTCCCAATATTGCGTGGATGCCACGCACGCGCTTCATTCAAAATCGCCGTCGGACAGTGCAGTGGATGTAACTAGTACGTAAATACCTTTTTCTTCACGCCTGAAGAAGACAGCAGGAAGAAATTTCAACAACTTTGTTCGCAGAAGTTGTTGAATGTGAATCGCTTCACTCAAATGTAATCGCAGCCATTATGCTGTATTTTTTGGAAAAAAATATTACTAAAAAAAGTGCAGCTTGTATGTCGCCCAATATGGTATTTCTCCCCATTCTGGCGTACCTGCATAGGCAGTCATTGTGAGTCAATTTGGCTCTGTTACATATTTCCCTCGCCTTTTAAGTCATGCAGTTCAATCCTTTGTGCCTTTACGGCGTTACGGTAAATGTTGTGGTAAAAAAAAAAAACGATCATTATTCGTCTGGAGTTCGCCTGAAGCATTTAAAAAATGTGGAATAATTGGCATGCCTTCTTCCGTCTTGGAGTGTTTCTTTTTTTCGTTAAATCACTGCTAAATTAAACAAAAAGGATATTACGCAGCTGGCATAAACAAGTTTTTCTGGGCTAGCCTAAGGTATATAATCGACCTCTTCTGCCTTATTTGCTTATTTAGCATGAAAGTTGTCCTTTATTCCTTATAACAACTATGACCCAAATTATCACTTAGCCTACTGGACAAATTAAGTTCAATTGAAAAAAACATTTGTGCGAATAAATGTTAACTTTCCAAGTTAATAGAGCTGATTGCTCAGTTAGGCTACTTGATGCTGCACGTTTTATTTTTAATAATATACTTTCATAGTGCGTTATTAGGGTGGCACGGGTTATTATTCCGATAAAACAAATTATGAGGCTGGAATAATCATTTAAAAAAAACATTAATTAAAAAAAAACCTTGGCTCAAGCCTACAGTGCAACCTTCACGAATGTGAATTTTGTGGCACTCACCATTTGGCCATTAGACATGAAAATGTAATTGACATTGTCCGTTACTTCCTCACCACGTAGAAACAATTTAGTAGTTGTGCTGCTACTTAATACTTAAATATTGTTTGCATTAAACCAAATCTCCAAAGTGGCTAGCAACAGTACTGCACACTTGGTTGGAGAGCCATTGTAATTCGGCTCGCAATGCCGCAAACCGCTCGTTTCTAGCTATTACGGTTTCCAAGATATGACAATTTATGCATCGGAGTTTGGACGATAATTCGATAAATCATCAAAAGGGCAATACGGTAATCGACGAAATATCGCGATATTATAGACTATCATGCAGTCCCTATACGTTATAATTGCATTTCAACTCTCTTGCCCTAATTCACAGTTAGCTGCTTCATTTTAGAAAGCAAAATGTCATTACCACCTTTGGCAAAAGTAAGATAGGTTTTGGAGAGATTAATACTGTACTGGAAGAAACAAAAACAACCGTCTTCAATGTCAGTCGCCGTTCACCATTGGCGAATAAAGTTAACAGTTGGAGACTTAATTTAACCTGCTCGCCAAAACAGCGACTAGCAATAGCGAATGACGGTCAAATAGGCCTACCTCAGGAACCATATAAGATAAAGGTGAAGTTTGCGGGGTCGTGCTTAGATTTACAAGGCGTACATGAATTCTTTCTGCAAAACACTGGGGTAAACTATACAGTGAAATAAATTTGTGGAAAAAAAACGTGCATCACGGAAACGTGCAGAAATTCACCAGCCACTCGCCAGTTGGCTATTAAATTGGGCAGGTTGGCTATAATTGCCAATTTGGCCGGTGGATTGATGGTAAACGAGGCTAAACCAAACCGAACATACTTTCTTGTTGGCGGATTTTAATGTTTTGAGTATACCATCAAAGGTTTTGCTACCAGCTTTCCAATGGTTCAAATTTCAAGCTTTTAAGCCCGAGACAAAATGCTTGTGATAGAAATTTCTATTATATTATCAAAACGTTTTTGGAACCTATACACCTACAAGACCATGTGAATATAGCAAAATTGTTTAAAAGAACATTTTGCTTTGTGACAGTCTGTCTCAGGCCGTGGTTTCAGCGCCTACAATTAACATGTTTAAAAACCAGTTTGATGTTCACTTCGCAACAAACCATTCCCACTTAGCATATACTTTGTAAATTGACCAATCTCTCTCGACCTCACTTCCGTATTTTTGTTGTTGTTTTCTCCTTTCTCCTTTTGGGCAATCCTCCTTACCCAAATGTAAACTATCCTAGTTTATCTCCTAGCTGCTTGACCTGGCTGAAGACAACACATCGCGAAGTACAATTTACTATATGCATGGTCACCTTTGATGCCATTTTTTGTTAAAGCCAACAAAAAAGAAATGTTGGTTCTCGGGCCCCCGCACAGGTTTTTTCGACGGGAAATAAAAAGAAACGATGCGGCAAAAATAGTTAAAGATCAAAAATGGTCCTTTGTGAGAAAAGAAAATATAAAATTACTATGCTAGTCGTTAAATAAGTTATGGCCACGTGGTAAGAAGAATAACGAGGCAGTGTTCTTAATTTACCCAAAATAAAATATAATTCCCCAAAATGTAGGCTACGGCAAAATAGGGCCGAAAAATTAAAAAATAAAATTCCACCCGCCTGCACGGATTTCTAGCGAAAAATGCCCGAGAACCAACTTTCTTTTTTTAAGTGGACTTATGCATGTGATGCCATTTTTTATCAACCAAAAAACCAATGTTAAAAAAAACAAACCTATCATGCATTTAATGCATGCTAGCTTTGTTTTTTTAATTTTGGATTTTTGGTTGATAAACTTGTTAAATTTTATTCTGAATTGCTTACTTGTTTTAAACACTGCTACTTTTATATACTCTATGAATCTCATAAATTAAATTGTTCTGGTTTATGACCAACCCTTCCCAATGTCGGTCGCCACTCGCCATTTGGTGAGTGGAAATCAACAGTTGGCGACTTGGAATTTAGCCTTAGTCGCCAAAATGGCGACTAGCTGCAGAGCATGCTACTAAAAAAGGGGTTTCTCTGGAACCATATAAGTTAAGAGACGAACGGTTTGCGGTGTTATGCTCAGATTTATAAGGGCTATATTACTGGATTTTCTGCATTAATACTGGAGTTCAAGAAAATTGCACAATTTTGTTAATGCATAAATTAGAGAAACCTTTCGTCATACAAGACATATTTGGTATGTGGCGAGTAAAAATGGCGAGTGCTTTGTATGGTCTACTGGCCAAGTGGCGACTGGTTCTAGATTGACATTCAGAAGGGTTGTTAATGACCCAGCACGTTTACCGTAAACATCAATTCTCACTGTAAATATGAATTCTCACTGTATATATTAATTCTTACTGTAAATATTAATTCTCACTGTATATATTAATTCTCACTGTATGTACCATTACTATTTAACTGCGCATGGATGATTATTGCATGGTTTTGGTTTGGTCTGAGGTGTTGGAAATCTACATTTATTGTTGTTATGGCAACTGCCGATCTTGGAATGCCCTAGTGGCGATCTGACTGTTAAAATAAAGTTAAAGATGTGACGACTCATTAGATTGCATGACCTTTCTCGTTGGCGTCCAATGTCTAAAAAACTAACTTTTTTTTAGACATCGGAAGCAAATTTAATGGGGTGATGTTAAATTTAGGTTTGGTGACAAAGTTTCATATTTGGCAACTAAAAATGTTTAGTCTACCAGCCAATGGCGAGTGAAAAAAAATATTAATCTGCACGTATAGCATCGTATTAGAAGTGCTCGTATGTGGCATGTAGAAATAGGAAATTGCGATACTTCTAAGGTTGCCGTCTAAATGGCAATTGTTGCTGGTTTGACATTCGATAGAGGTGGCAGAAAATGCGTAAATGGACGTGCTAGGGAGGGAAGTTGGAATGCAGACAATTGTTCCTAGAAGTCACCCATTCTAGATATTCCAATAGTTCGTGGCCTAAAGAAAAATTAGTTAGGTTATACTCCGGTTTTGATTCACTCCCAACCATAATCTTGGTTTCAGAAGGAGAGCGGGTCAGTTTTGCTCAGCAATTCCAATAGATAATTTCCACGTTCTTTTACATGTCATAATGGATATGAGCACGAGGCATTACAGGGCTCTTCTCTTTCCGAAAATGCCGGGGGTGGCAGAGGTCAGGTTTGCATATTGGTCACAATTTACTCGTCCTGGGTAGGCTACAGGCTAATACCTAAGGCTGTGCCGAACCTAACAGAACATGGCGAACAAAGCGTGTTCAGTTCAGTGTTCGGCGTTTCAAAAAAAAATACGAACCAAACCTATTTCCACTTATAGTTAACGGATTCCTAATTCCTGATCGAACCCTTCCCCAGTCATAATGCACCCCCTCCCCCATTCCCAAAAAAAAAACCCACCCCTCAAAAAATTTGCCACATGTTCTGAGGAGTGTAAAACTCCTGGTGAGCCAGATTGTAACCCTAGAGTACCTGTCAGTTTAGTGCCCACCGCCAGCTTTGACGAGGTCTCAATAAATGCAAAAGGGCATAGAGAAACATGAAATTGCCGCCCCCTCAGCCGAGGCAGCTGAATTTTGTTTCTATTGCCTAAATGGAATATACATTACCTGTACCCACCCTACCTCCCCTCTTGAGTCAACACCATGACATATTGAGAGGAAACAGATGCGAGCCCGTAACACTGGATGCTTTTGTTGGAAGAGTGTGCATGCGCACTTGGGTTAACAAGTTGACAGGATCTGAACAACTAAAAACCTCTAGGGAAAGACAGCATTCTGGAAAGGAATACAAATTTCAGGCAAAACAAACAAAATTCAACCGGCCCGGCTGAGGCACATTCTTTCAAAAATTTGTTGGGAAAGCCATCTGGTCCATTTGCCTTTGTTGAGCTTGAGGTTTTTTAGTGCAGCCAGCAGCTTTGCTTTAGAAATACAAATCTCGCACTGGGATGTGAATCAGGACCGTACACCCTTAGCATGAAAGACCGTTTGGGATTTTATGCCGAACTTGTCTGCAAATTTATCAGACTGGTGGTGGTCAGTTTACTTTCCTTTTTACTGCTGAAGTAACCAAAAATCTTTTAGGGTTGCATATGATGTTCTTGATGATATCATCGAACTGATCCCACTTATTAGAGGGCAGCTGTTCCACGATGCTATTGCTTTGGTCCCTGGATTTACTTGTCTTCAAGACATTTGGTCTCGGTAAAAACCTCCTCCAAAGTCTGGTGGTGTCCAAAATGTTTCTCGGAAGGTTATGGGTGTTGATAGTCTTGGAAATGCTTTCAGGGATGTAAGAAGCAACTAATGAGTAAACAAGTTCTTGGAATTTCCTTCAGTGTTTGGTAATGTCCTCATCAGGGAAAAATTCTGTCTCACTTAACTTTTGACAGCTCCTCATTGACGACCCTGTAGTCCATCTTGAAAAGGTTTCTTTTCACATCTCCTGTGGGTGGTTTCTAGTTAGTGAAGGAAGAAGGTTGTTGAGTGGTTGCATATCTCACCATCGAGAGAACTCCCTGGTGAACACTGTCCAGAACAAAGTCCAACATGGATGGCTGTTGTCCTTCAACAATTCTCGTGGGCAAGTCAGTGAGCTGTCCCAGGATGTTTGAGAGTGCAAAGTTAAGGAATTCCCGTTCAACCTGCCTCCAGATCGAGGGCTTCAGTTTTTCAACTAATTTTGGGTAGATTGAAGTCACCAGCACAATTCAAGGTTTGCTCAACCTTTGAGGTGATCCACTCCCTTAAATCGACATTGCTGTTATTGCCATTGTAACCGCTGTGGTAGCAACAACAAACCGTTGTTCTCTCTCCGTATAACGTGAAATTAAGGCTAATGCCTTCAGCCAAGTTGCTTCTGAAACAGTTAATGGATTCCACGCAAATGATGCTGTCAACGTAAATCACAGCACCACCCTGTCACATCAGTACAGCACTGTGTCTGTATGCTCCTTCAAGAATACTATCATTAAACCATGTTTTCGTCAGCAGCATAACAGTCAGCTTCATAATTGCCACAGTGAACTTAAGTCCGTGGTACTTGGATTGTAAACCCTGGCAATTACATAAGAAACTGATGGGCTAGTCATTGGCAGCTACTCCCGTGTTCAATAAATTGTTGGTCGCTGCGGTGCGCTTTGTTGTTATCCGTCGGGTTTGTGATAGGTTTGGTGGTTATGTCTTTTCCTAATTTATAACTGGAATTAATGTCAGGCTTGGCACTTGGTGTGTAGATGCTTTCTCCTGTTTGCAATGTGGCGTGGGAACATTAGTGGAGTGTCATCGTTTGGTGAGGTGAAGACAGAGGCTTCCGTGTTTGTATTCTCCCTCCTTGGAAGTCATGGCAAGGGATGGGGGGGGGGTGGAGGTTAAGTGATCGCTGTGCTGTCATTGTTCACCTCAGATCCAACACAGCACTGATCCATCTCCCACAGCCAAATCGCTGTCATTCGCCACTGACGTGGAACTAGACTTTGCCTCAGCGTATGGCTCTTCATTAAAATGATGGGTTAGACCTGATTGCATGTAAATGACGGATCAGTCCTTGCCACTTCCATCAATACCACTGTTCCAGAGCTAGTGTTCCATTATACAGTTCATTGTTGATGACTGTTCAACTGTTCCTTGTGCAGCAATTTGATAAGAAAGCGGTTTATTCTCACTTTTTTACGCTCACTAGTTTATCCTCCTGGCATTGTGGAAAACTGCATAGTATCGCTTTTACAGCTTCCCGATTTTCGCATTACCGTGGGCAATGGTACTGAGTCCCAGTAGGGGAAGTAGGCCTCAAATTAGGGTGAGTGGGCCCCATATAAAGTGAGAGGCCTGTCTTTCATGGTCTGCCTCCGAGTTACAAAATGGGCTAATAAGGGCCGGAATACATGCCACTGGCTACCACATACCAACAGCGGTCACCCTACCTTAAGGAAAAAAAAGTGTGTCTTGTAATTGACTCCAAAACAAGAGGATTTGACTGTGCTGGCCATCCAACCGGTTGAATCTTCTTCGCTGTCAACCTCGGCTGCTGCTAGCCACACAGCGACTGCAAGTACACAGAGCTGTTAGTGAAGAAGGATTAAGTCACCCTCCTTTTGCTTCAGGACCCACTGTTTACAGCTACATGTACAACCCTGTTCCAAATCGTCTACATCAGGACCTACCATAAAGCCTTTTGATCAACCTCACCACCCTGAACCATTACGTACGCAAATGTCCCAATCTCTCATTCCAAAAAATACACGGCACTGGTTTCCTCACAATTCTTCAAATAATTTATGTCCCTCGGTGTTCACTCTCAGGGCACGTTTATGCAAACACTCGCTTTTGTATTCTCGCATCTAGAAGCTAGAAATCACCAAATCACCTCAAATTCCAACATGGCGGTGGTTTTATGTCTGCCGCCTCGCAACGAAAACAGCAAATAACGTCAGTTCAGAAGTGTTTGGGAAAATTGTTTCGTCATGAAGAATTCTTTATATTATTGGCACGGATTATAAAACTGCAAGTATTTACTCAAACGATGTCGGATTTAGCTAATCCATTTAGCGTTGTTACCATGGCAATGTCACCTTTGCCATCGCGATTGAGTTCTAGCTGCGAGAATGCAAAGGCGACTCGTTGCATAAACACGCTCTCACTTCACCCCGGGACTACAACATTTTTTTTTTCTGTTCGGGGCTATGTCGCCAGGTAACTCTTATGGTGAATTACGGTTTCTAATGATGAGTAGAGTGGCGGTTTTTTTCAAAGTTAAAAATCTAAAACGTGGAGTTATGCTTTTATGCAAAAACCTTTTTTTTTTAATATGATATGTCTGGCTATTTTCGGCTGCATGAAATACTAATTACAACTCTAAAATACCATACATATTACGCAGAATCTTACTAGCTTGATTTCAAATTGGTTTCAATTTTCACCTCAGGTCTATTCGCACCCAAGGCCAAAGAAATTGCAGTGTTTGAATACTTTGCCCTTTGCTTTGCCTAAAGTAAATAGTTTACTAAATATTCGCTAATTCATATTAGTCAACGTAACTTTGTCCTCCTTTCTGTTGGGAAAGCCGTATTACAGACTAGTAACCTTACAAATCTCGGAGGTTGCAATCCTTCTCATGCTTTGGGAGTTATCTCAGTTGGCCGTACATCAATCCTCTCAGCCAATCACAGCACCCAATTTCGAAGTGGCGCTACTTCCGTTGTTTACCCGGGAATTGTGATGTGAACATTTTAACAAGTCGGTGAGTTTTGACCAAGTTTATGTGCTTCCAAACGTAATTTATACGAAAGGATGGCTACTAAAAACACTAGAAGTACAAGCACCTTGGAAGCTGGCCGGCGTCTACGAAAACGAACGATTAAACCCGGCATATACAGCGAAACAAAGACATTACCTTCTCGTGGTGGCACTGTTAAATCCAGCAGCAAGAAATGTCAGAAAACCAGTCGACCTAATTCAAACATAGGCGACTTGGTGAAAGAGAAAAAAGATCTTGAAATACGTCTAGAACACACTAAGGACTTGTTGGAGCTGTCCATTTCTAAGGAATTGGCCGTTTACAAGGACAAAATTCTGAAGAAAGTTGAGGTTTCGACCAGTAAGAAAGACCTGGTTGAACAACTGCAAGAAATTAAGAAACTGAGCGAGGAAGAGAAAAGACACAAGATAGTTGCTGAGGAACACTGGAAGAAGGAAATCAGGTTAAGGGAACGTTTTGAGGGACAGCTCAAGAAAGAGACTCAGAATATGAAAAAGATCGAAGTACGCGAAAAACGGCTGCAAGAGCAAGTGAAGAGCCTGCTCAAAGAACAAAGCTTGTTAAAAGAATCGCTCCGCAACGAAAAGGAGGAGCGCGATCAGAGAGTCGAATGTGAAGTCCAACGTCGTTTCGACGAAGAAAAGGACCGCCTCAGGATGTTCGTGGAGTACGAGTACAAGCAAGATTTGAAGAAGTTACTCGACGTGAAGAAGGATCTCGAATACCAGCGCATGATACTGATCGCCGAACTGCAGGCTCAGTCGAAAGCCAACGTTGAGTTACGTAATCAGGTACAAATCAGACAAGAGCGTATTTCCCGCGTCATCGCGTACACAAACCACTGGACGAAGAAAAGCTCCGTTGTCCCCCTCAAGAACATTTCGCAGGAGCAACAAGAAAGTAACGGCCATTATTCTGACGATGTGGTGTCAAATTGTTAGTGATTTTTCGTAAGACCAGTACGAGTCCAGTACCAGTAACAGTTTGAGCAATACAAAATTTACGGCCGTTCTGATGATCGCTCTCAAATTGTAACGCACAACATTGGCTGCTGAATTGGGACGAAAACCGAAAGCCAATGTGAAATTTAGTAATTGGGTACAAACCAGACAAGAACGTATTTCCCCGGTTACTTCATATAAAAACCACTGGGTGAAGAAAAGCTCCACTGTGCCCCTCAATAAAGTTTCGCAGGAGCAACGGGGAAGTATTAGCCATTATTCTGACGATCGGGTGTGAAATTGTCAGTGATTTTTCGTAGGTGCAGGTGCAACAGAGAATTTATGGCTATTCTGATGATCAAGAGTCAAATTGTCAGTGATTATTCATAAGTTCAGGTGCAGCAGGAAATTTATGGCTCTGATTCTGGTGATATGGTGTCAAATTGTCAGCGATTTTTCGTAAGTTCAGGTGCAACAGGGAATTTTATGGATGTTATTCTGATCTGATGATCAGGTGTCAAATTGTCAGTGATTTTTCAGAAGTTCAGGTGCAACAGGAGATTCATGGCCGTTATTCTGATATGGCTTCAATGGTCAGTGATTTTTCGTAAGTTCAGGTGCAGCAGGGAATTTAAGGCCGTTATTCTGATGATCCGGTGTCAAATTGTCATTGATTTTTTGTAAGTTCTGATGCTACAATGGTTTTTCATCAGTTCAGGTGCAACAGGGAATTTACGGCCATTATGCTAATGATCTGCTGTCAAATTGTCAGTGATTTTTGTTGGAGTCTACATTGATTTGAAGTTAGAATGTGTCCGTCAAACTATGGACAGCAGCAACCGCATCGTAGTCTAGTATTCACTTGGACAGGAACAAATTGTACTCCTAATGCAATTTGTGCAACTCTCAGAGTAGCATGCTCAAGTAGAATTTTTCCTTAGTGGCATTATTCACGGTTCGAAGCTTGCTGGAAAAGTTTTGAATTTCGTTAGGCCACGCAAAAAAAAATTGTTTTGTGTACGTAAGTGGTTGTAAATTTAAACACCAGGCAACCAGGCGTTTTATTTTATTTTTTATTTTACTGACCACATTTTTTTGTCAGCCAAAGAAAAAATAGTTTAGCATAATATTTAGTAAGGCTGTTCCGATCAGCTACAAATTGATTGGTGTACCGATCCGATTTAACCGAACCGATCGCTACAGATTTTTAACAATTTTTTTTTGTGGCTTAACACAAACTTGTAGGCTAACAAATTTGTAGGCTAATGAAAACATTGGAATTCATTTTTTTTGCCCAATTAAAAGTAAAAATTTGTCTTAGCCTACACAATGTAAGCCATGTAGGCCTAGCCTAAATTGAAACAAAAGGTAACAAACATGTGGAAAAACAGAATTTATTTATTGTCAAGGGCCTGGCAAAAATCGAAAATCTGTGCAGGTTTTTGTTTGCCGAACCGATTTTTGCCGATCAGCCCAAAATTGTTCGGTACAGCCTTAATATTTAGTATATCTTTGGCCATTAAAAAAAAATTCATTGCTCTCGGGCATTTATTGAATTTACGAAGGTGACCCGGTGACCAGGCTTTTTATTTTTATTTCATAATTCGGAAATCCTTCTGTAGGAACGTTTTTCAATATACAGTACTTTTAGCTATTTAAAAAGCAAAAGATCTGTAACAAAAACAAAGTATTATGCAAACATTGAGTGGTTTAAAAATTAAAGGTTGGATTCCCAACTTAACGTGTCTTGGATTTTGCTCCAAAATGCTTGAGACGCAAAACACTAACACGTTCGTCTCAAAGTCGCAGTAAAATTTTTTTCACCTGGAGGATTCTGGGGTCACCAGCAAGGGGCCTGAGAAGCAATAAGTTTTTTTTTTTCGTGGCCTTATGACATCTAGTTTTGTGTGTGTGGAGGGGGGGGGGGGGTGCCACAGAACTCTTTCTAGTGGTTTGAGGTATATAGAGGCTTGGAATTTGCACCGTTAAAAACCTCGTTTCTAGCTGTAAGTTAGGTGGCACTAGCCGTTTGGCCAGTAGTAGACATTAAAATACTCTCACCATTGTCCATTACCACCTCTCCGTGTAGAAACAATTTTTTGGCAGTTCTGCTGCTACTTAATGCTCAAATATTGTTTGCATTACGTGATAGCTCTCCAATCAGCTAAAGAGGCTACAACACTAGCGATGAACCAAATATTTGGTATTCCAGCTGACTATTGATTTTGGCTGAATAACGATATTCGGTATTTGGCTGCATAATGATGTTTGTTATTTGGCCGAATACTGATTTTGGCTGACTAATAATGTTCCGTATTCACACGAAAGGCCGAAAGGCTCATTGTTTTACTTGGTAACACAGAAATTAAATGAACATGGT